>JABUQX010029276.1:45000-79714 GCA_015478945.1 Trachelipus rathkii | reverse complement strand
AGGCGTTTTGTAATGTGTGGGGTTTCCGTTACCAGTCGCGTGCATCGGTTCGGGTCGCGAGATCGATCGAGATAAAATCCTTCGGGAGTAGTAATTTCGAAAGAAAAACAGTTATGGTAGAAAAAGTTTGATCGAGGGGTCCGGGGTGTTACGATTTTGTGTTTTACCGGCGCCGCCCCCTTTTTTTGTTGGATTTACTCATCATACGCGACTTGTAGCGAGGTTCGATTATTTCTTTTCCTATTAACAAATAGTGTTAGGAAGGTTTTTAAAAATTCGAAAATTTAATATGGTTGCGTTATTATTTTTTATTTTATATAAATTAAGCTTATAATTTAAATGTTATATATATATACTAACAATGTGTTTTTGTTTGCTTGTTTTACGTTACTGGGGGAATTGTCTACTCGCTGGCGCGAGAGATTTCTTATTATTTGCCGTTAAGAGCGTTTCGAATTCATTTTCTTCATTCATGCCCGCAATGGAAGCCCATGATGCCCCTCGACGTCGTCAGACCACGAAACAGAGATATGGACGATCTTGAACATTTTTGGCGTCAACAAAACATTGTCGACAGCGAACTTCACTTATTTGACGGCCCGGACTGCATATTTGTTGACGCCGAAAGAACGCTCCATAATATGATGAAAGAGGGTGTGATACCCCTTTCCGAGATTTATGGGTTTATCCCGATCCAGAACACGATGAATTTTTTGCAAAAGAAAAGTTTTACAAAGTATAGTTTTGGTGAACGAGAGGAAAATGTTGCCGGTCTCTTCAGGCTTCTACTCAGATCGCGATTTCGGTGTTGCATGTTTACGCGGTTGACTGAGAGAACTATACGAAAACTAATTTTAAAAGTTATAGTTTATGGAGCTTACAAAAATCAATATATATCACGCCAGAAATGACGGGGTCACAAAATTATATGAGGTTATAGATTTTGACTTGATTAGCGAGCAGGTAATTTTAAAATATTTTTCAATGAAGGAAATGCTTTCGTTGGAAATTAGAAAAACCCGCTCTTTTATGGGCGTGGCGTGATGGAACCTTTTAACACGAAGACGATAAGGGACGCGCAAAACGAAGATCTACGCTGATTGAGTTTTCATCATCGATTAGTTCCTAGCGATCAGTTCTTGAGCATTTGGGTGATGTGATAATCAACATCACTCGATCACGCGCGTATTAAATAGGGGGCCACGAAATTAATAACCCGAAAATATTTTCAGTTCTTCAATATTATTATCCAGGACCGGTATGAATTTGAAACCGAGAATGAAGAATACGACGAAGGCTTCGCACAGGCGATGGATACCATCAAGGTTTGGTTGGCGGATCATTTTTTCGAGAAATGAGATCGAGTTTGCAATATTTTTTAAGGAAATTGCGATTGGATATTTTGAAGACATAAAATCCGGAAATCAGACAGAACTGGAGTTGTCAGCAGACAGGGGCGTTCGGGATATTGTTTTACTAATATCGAAGAAAATACTTGACGAATCACCCGCCCAAATGGATTAGGCTAAAAAAAACTTTAAGAATGGCACGGTTACTCCAGGTTTAACTTTTCGATCCCGATGTCTGATGGATCGACATCCGCTCCACCCTTGTCGAACCCGATGTAGTTCGAGAATTCCGGATATCAAAGAATATTATTCCGAAAGAATTCTCGATGGAAAATGGGCCGCATTTAGTAGCGCAGACATACCAGTTGTATCACCCACGTAACGTATTCTGTTCCCCGACTTACCCAAAATTCCGGCCCAAGGATCACTTATCAGAGGACCGCCAGATACATCGAAAAACATTTGCTTTTCGATGGAAAATCGACGTCGTTCACGATTACGGAAGGTGGTGAATATTTGATTTTTTCGTTTCGGTTATGGTACGCTCTTTGACATTTCCCGATTCACGACTGATGAAGTGATAGGTTATTTTCAATTTCAAGTCCCGATCGTCTCTGCCAAACGCAATAGTGGGCATGGATGGTTTTATCTGGCCTACCGTTTAAAAAACCTCACATATTTTTAAGAGAAATTCACATGACGGTGCGACGCCGAGGCGATGATGATGTTTATTCGATGAGGGATCGGATGAGCCTCGTGGAACCGGCGACTTGTTCATATTGATTTAAAACTGCATCGACCCGAAATTTAACGACGCAAATTGAAGTACTTTTTCTTTTTTCAAAGGGAGTTATGTTTCCGATTACAAAGAACGGAGATCGATTAAACTTTCCATTTTTAAAGATGATTAAAACGTCAGTACCCCCCCAAAATCTCTTTTCAATTTCGTAGATACCGAAGATAAACATTCCTAAAGAGTATCTTCGCTACTAGAATGGAATGGTTTAAAGGAAGCTTATGCCCCTATGTTCGTACTATTAAAATGTCGGACGTTTTCGAAAATCCGTAGTCCTGAGCATTTTAAACGTAGATTGCAAATTTATACAATGGTAAAAAACTAGTTTTAAAATTATTATACTAAAACCGAAACTAAAAGAAAAAAGGCGCTTGGCGATAGGTAAAGGGAAGGAAGAGAGACGAGGCCACTTTTAAGAATCGAGGAACAGCGAGAGGAGCATCGACCACGGGCAAACCGACCGGATCCGAAAGAGGATCATGAAGAACCACGTCGAAATCCCGATATAGCCCTGAACAGCAAAGGTAAATTTCAAGAAAAAATATTGTCCCCGGAATTCTGCGCGATTCAGTAAAAAATAAACGATAAAATTCTGAAGTTGCAGCCCCCCCCCCTCTTAAAGCCCCAAAACTTTGCGAAGTTGAATAAATTTCGGAAAGTTCTGGGGTCCGAAAGGGCGCTCGTTACTCCCGAAAGAAACGCGATATGACAAGCACTGCCCCAGCAAGCGCCCGCAGCCACACCAAAATAAGCTACCGCTGCTGCCCTCGGTATCAACACCAAAAACGCTTCAAACTTTTCAGACCCAGAACAAAAAGCGAGCACTTTGAAAGGGGAGAGTTGACCGCTTAGGAGTATGCTCCGATCGATTTAATTTACCGCGTGGACGAAAACGAGGTTAATTCTCCAAAAGAATTTAAATAAGGAAGGGAGGTATGGTGAACCAACGACGGGATAATCGCAGTCTTGCCCCGATGTTGCTTCTAACGCAGCACGCGCTGCTGCGGGAGTACAGTTGAATGGTTGCAAGGTAATAAGCACAACCCGATGAGCGACTGTTTCTAACGAATTCGGATAGCAAGAAAGGTTCCGCTTCGCCGAATGTATTCAGCACTGTGAACAGTTTGCGTGTTCTCCATATGTGGGCGAGGGAGAGAGGTAGGTCGGAAATGAAAATGGCGATCGTTCCCGAGCGTTTTATCTTTTGCTTGACCGTTGCACCCTTTCGACGAACAAAAGAAGCTGCCGTACGCACACCGGTCAGGAGCGAGAAATGGTGATGACTGATGACCCCCGTCAAAGACAGGAGGAGGTGGGAAAGGGAATGTTGCCCGCGCCCATACTTGGCGCGGGAGCGGGGACAAGGCTGACAATCCAATCGGGCCGAATCAGAAAAAGTCATGCGCGACGTTAAGGCAGGGCTTGGAAGTTGTGCATCGGCAGCAGGCACGACAGCCAGAGGCACGCAGGAATGGCCCAGCACACACAGCAGCACGGCACGACGCACCGCAGCGCACTCACCAGCAGAACACGCCCAGCGCCAAAGCCCAGGCAGCAGACCAGGCGCAGCCGAAGCAGCAGCAGCGTGAAAAAGAGCTGGAACGAATATATAATATTGCGGAACCTTTGGAAACTATTTCAAAATCCGACCTACATTCCATTCTGGCAAACTCCTTAGCAATTTCGAGTGAAAACGAAACAAATATTTCAGCCGAAAGCAGAATTAAATACAATCAAAATTGTAATTACGGTCATCCTGAAAGAGAATTAGGAAAGGCAATGAAAAAAAAAAATTTGGAAACCATGTCGCCTGAAGAGGAGGAAGAAAATCCGATCGATAACGAGGCTGATGCCAATAGTAGTAGTAACAACGGTAGCAGCAGTAGTAGTAGTAGTGGTAGCGGCAGTGGCAGTGGCAGTGGCAGTAGTAATAGCGACAGTGAAAGCGACAGTGAAAGCGACAGTGAAAGCGACAGCGAGTCCGAAGACGAAGATAATCAAAAAATCGATTCCGCAGTAATGCATAACGTGAACGAAAGTAAATCAGGAATCGAAAGCGAAGGTAGGAGCTCACACAAAAGTGATTACGGAGAAGAAGAAGAAAAAGAAGAAGAAGAGGTTGATAAAAGTATTAATCGAGAAGAAAATTCACCGACGTCATCAAAAATAGAGCGGTTGATGCATGCCGCTTCGACCATCATCGGCAATTGAAGCAGAAAGCATAACAGATGTAAGGGAGAAAATCGTAAAATAGAGAGAATATATTTTCGATGCGTTCATTGTATGCGGACTACTTTCAGTAGAGTTTGTATAAATATCATCTAAATATTTTAGCTGTTTCGCATAATCCGTATTTTTTTATATTTTTTCTTAATAAAGTGTTTTTAAACTATCAGAGCTTTAACATTTTCCTTTTTTGACTATCTTGGTGAGATTTCTCGCCACATACGCGAAATTATAGGTGTCAATCCAAATTTTGTTATTATTATTAGTATTTGAAATATTTATAAAGGTAAAAATAATACACAAGAAAAAATTATCACTTAAGAGCCAAATTTTATTGAACAAAAAAAGTCAGAGGGGAATAGTCAACTCAATTTATGTAATATGGAATACTAAATTTTTTTATACATTCTGCTCTTTTTACCTTCAGCCGTTTTTTCCCCGCGATAATTTTCAGAATAATGGTCCGGCTGATTCATTTTTTCGATTGGCTGCACGGCACTATCCCATGATGAAGATTGTAAAATTTTCATGGGTGAATTTAATTCATTTCTTTTCCATTCCGGTTTTCCCTTCATCTTCATCCGGATCATTTTCTTCTTCTTCTTTTCGCTATGTATATTTAATATTTCTCTTCATTCATCTTTATCTCCCCCCACTTTTGGTACGTATGAGCTAGTGTCGCCAGGGTTGTTAAATTTAGTGGATTTACTTACTCCGCTTTACGGACGCAAAAAGATATTCAGCTTCTGTCCCGCTCTTTCAACAGACGTTGCCATAGGCGTAAATTTCCTTATATTGAAAATTATTATGATAATTCATACACCAAAATTGTCGTAAATCGCCTGTTGTAAAGTGAGTAACAAATTTTCTCGATGTTTTTTGTTATGTTATGTACGGTGAGTTTAGGACTAAGTTTTAAAGGTGAGATTTTTCTTTTTAATATGAATGCAAGGTTTATTTTTCAGTTTCGCACCGCCGCCGGTCCCCCGCTGCCACTGCTTAAATTTTATGGCTTCTTGTAATATATTGCAGGCTTTTACCTATCGTGTCAAAGAGCGACATAGAAACCGCGCAACAGGTTCCATTTGTTCTTTCGTATATTGACGCCGGGGTGCAACAAGGGAATGTTTTGTAGTCTATTGTTTTTCGGTGTCTAGGAACGTAAGATTTGAAAGTGAATTAAAAGGTCGGTTCCTTATATTGAAAGGGTTTACTAACTAAATGTCTTTGAAATTATATTTTTTTATTAATTAATAAACTTTTTTAAATCAATACATGAACGACAACAATCTTTATATCTTAAAATTGTTCAACCAACAATGACTTTTCGCCGGCTCTTCTCTTCGTTTTCCGCCGCCAATATCGTATTCGTAGCGCTGCTGAATCTTATTTTGTTTTTTCGGTCGAAATCATTGAGTTTAAAGAGAAAGGTACTAAGTCACGTCAATTAGATTTAATCGGGATCTCATTTGAAATTTTTTTCTTCCATTTTGCAGTTTTCAAAAACAGTGGTTTTTTAAAGACCTTGCTGCCTTGATATTGTCATATTTCGTTATTCACCAGTCATGTAATCGATTTTCCAATTTTTAGGTTTTGATTCTCCCTCGTTCATACTGGGTTCCTTGTGTGTATAATTTGTGACGGTTTTGCTGATCACGGTGAGAATTAGGGGTATTATCCCCTCTTTCCTTGTGATGTGATTACACGGATGTATTTCGTAGTGCTCCGACTTTGTTGAAAAGTCGCGTTCGAAATAAGATGTTTTAAGTATATCTAAGAAATCGTTTTCCAGAGTTTCAAAATCCAAGTTCCGAAATGGGGGGCGCAAATTAGGCGGGACTTATCAAAGATTTGGCTCGATTTTTCTCTCTCTGGTGTATCACGTAAAACTGTTAGGAGGCCATTTGTACTTTTTTGTTAAGACTATTCTTGGTATGGATTATTTTTTAAACTTGTGATATTTATGTATAACCACTTAGAATCAACACGCTTATTAGATAAATATATTTTTAATTTTAAAATTTTAACTAATGTATATAATAACGATAATAACAATTATTATATAATATATATAATAATTATATAATATATAATGTTAATTAATATATATATAATTATATTACATAAATATTATAGATTATATAATATTTATAATAAATATATTAATTAAACTATTATGATACGTAGAAAAGAGAAATAAGACATAGCGTAGAAATGGAATGTTTGTGACCCGTTCTTTTCATGGCTCATAGTGATGCGAGTGATCTTGCTTGGGAGACCCCAAAATTTTGAGCGCCGTACCTGGGAATGTCCCCGATGATGACCGTTCGATAAATTAATTTGAGGTGAAACGACTGATGAGGAATAGAGTGACCCTGATAACGCGCGCGTATGTCGCGCAGAAAATGAGACAGAATTTTTCGGTGTTCCGCTTTCCGTGGATTTTAGTACTTTATATTTTCTTCGTGAGAGACGATAAAATCGGCATAATTCTGAAAAGAAAAGGAAAATTGGACCTTTGAAAGATGGGTTTGGAATTAACGAGCCCCGTCCTATTACGGAACTCGCTGTGTTGCGTAACCGCATCGAGTTACGAGCGATTAAATGGGATCTAGTCGCGGATTGTCGACTTAATTTCCGCCAGTAATTTATACCCGTGCATGTTTGGTCTTTCGCACGTAGTTAGGTTGAGGGTAACTCTAAAATTTCCCTATCTTTACTGGTTGCCTCCAAATGCTAAATACTAAGTCTTCATCGGTTAAGCAAACGATGTTACGTATGACGGCTTTTATCCGACGCGAATGGTTATTCTTATACCGTCTTCGTCGGACTCGTGTTGGCGGGGTGGAGGGGGGTGGGAGTTTATTTTTCACGTGGGAGTATTAGGCTAAATTCGATCGTGTAACGAATATACCGCGAAGTATGTTTCGGCTAAAAATTCTTATCGACGATCCTTGCTTTGTTACAGCGCAACGAGGTGGGAAAACTTTTCTCCCGCCCGCTTCGAACTCGAAGGATTTTGTTGCGGCAGGTGTTGCGGCGGCGCCCGCGGGCGTGAGAGTTTCGTTAAATAAAAGCTTTAACCCCTAGCCATAGCGAAGGGGGCGAAAACAAAGACGAGTCGGCGAACGCGTTTCATGCCCGTTGTGAGGTAGAACATTGTTACCGACGAAATGCGGAGACGCGCCGATGTGTTCTTCAGGAGATCACTATTACGAAAGATTGCGTCAAATATCGAGTTGGCGGGTTGGTTTTGGCCCGGATAAAGCGTTTGTGAGTCCCCGTTTCTT
The DNA here is from genome assembly GCA_015478945.1 of Trachelipus rathkii. NCBI lineage: Eukaryota > Metazoa > Arthropoda > Malacostraca > Isopoda > Trachelipodidae > Trachelipus > Trachelipus rathkii. The sequence goes on along the minus strand of JABUQX010029276.1, from coordinate 72,053 downwards.
ATTTTTTTCCGCGACTTTAGTGGCACGTCAAATTTGAGCTCGTGCATTGTAGTTGTATGTCGAGAAAGGCTTCGGAAATTCTCCCGTACCTGCCGCGCGGACATGTAGAGCGCCCGAAAATTCTTTCCGCTATTCGGTTATTCTTTTTTCCGGGCGTGTTTCGCTTACGAAGGTAAAGGCGTTTGCCAGAATTTAAAGGTGTTTCTCGAAACTCGTCTCGACGCGAATCAACAGACTCGTATTCCGTTAAATCTAAAATAGTTCAAAATTTACTTAAACCGAACGACCTCGACCAACGGACGTAAAAGCCCGTCGTCGTCGGCGTTTTGGGTAAAAAGGATCCCGAACGGAGAATTTGGTCCGCATCCGCCTTGTGCCGCGGATTTTTGTGCGGCTCTTTCCATGTTGAAAATGGATTTCTCAATTTTAACGAGCTAGTTTTTACTGTTTCGATGGGATCGGCCTTGTATGTCATTCCGACTTTTTGTTGCGCGTGACTTTACTCCTTGTCGTTGTTAGTTAACCGTCTTTTCCTGATGGTCGAGTCGATGATATCCCGATGGCCACTTTTTTCCCGGGTAAATCGATGGACAATGGGCGATTCCCCGCCGAGAGGTGGTGCGTTGCTGTCGGCCTTTAAAGAATGGGAGTTTTAGCCCCCGTTTGATGACCGGCCGAAAGCGCGACCGATGACGACGGTGGACGAACAACGCGTGTCGGGGCTATGAGGAATATCCGACACCAAAAGATGACACGAAAAATATTATGAAAATTAGAATTGATTAAATTATGTTTTCGTAAATGGGCGTCGAGGACCGAATGTGAACGATTTCGCTATCCTCTCCGTGGTAGCTGGAAATTCAAATATCAGTAGATGTTTCCTTTCGTACGCTGTTGGGCAGTATGCTCTGACACATCGGAGTCGGGAGGAATTTTTCCAGTTTATTTAAATTCCATACGAGGGATAGAACTGCGGAAGTTTTTGGCACTGCGAGAAATTTAAATCGTACAGATGACCGGCTTCTGACCTTCGGTGATGTGTGTGCGATTCGTCAATTCGAAAAGATTCATTAGCTTTCGATGATGGATATCCTAAAGGCGTTTTCCCGAACTCATGTTGGATTCGTCAAAGTTTTATCGGGACATTCGGGAAAAGTTTTTTAACTCTCTGGCGGGTGATCGAATACTTGTGCGACCGGATGCGCCCGGATGCTTTCCCAGCGCTACTCAATACGACCCTTCTATCTATTTGTTGCAATAAAGTCGTCCTAGAAGACGAGACACGGTGAGACGGTTTTCATTTCTATGGGTAATTAAGGACCTACTATTTTTTCGTTGAAGTCTTTATGAGTTTTGACCATCGCGCTGATGAGTAATCCCCGGGAATTTATTTGGAACCGGAAGATCATAATAGCGATATTTCATTTGTTAAAGCATCTCGGTCTAGATATCCGGGAGATGACATCGTAGTCTTTCGTTTATTAATAATCATTCAAGCCGTGCTCGAGATTAGCAATAATTATCGTTGGAAACGACGAGTTAAATTCACGATTTATGATTAGGAAGAATTATCGCGAATTGATTAAAAACCGTACTCGGAAAACGTTATGGAATTCGACGACGCCGCTCGAGCGGATATGAAGCGTGACATTTCGTATTTGAACGTTGGAAAATCATTATCGGATTTGGAAAATTTAGAAAATTTGCGTGTTTTTCAAACTATTTTGCACGTCGTTTTACGAAATACTTCGTGAGTGTTTCTAATGTTGCCCAATGTTTGGAGGATTGCTTTTCTCGACTTATAATTAATGTCGTTCATCTTCCCGATCGTAGGAACATATTTTTTGTTTGTATTTTATAAAGCTTTCAAAACTTTTAAACCAAAAACGAAGGCTATTTTACAGTTGACAATTCTCAATTATGCCGTTATGTTATTGAGTATGTTCAAATGGATTACCGCGGCGGTATTTCGACCGACGTCGATAATCTCGAGTTGTCTTTGAAATTGAGTGAACCTTACCCCGAAAAATAAACGAAGCGTCGCGATATCACGACGCCTTGAAGTTGGGCGGGTTGGATAAGGAGAGGAAGAGGCGGAGTCGTCATTGATCTTCGAGGTGGGATGAATTAAATCGGTTCCGGAATCTCGGGCCTATCGCCGGAATTGTCGCCGGTCATCGCGTTTTTTATTTAATGCGTCCGAGATACTCGGTTTCGGTTTCGTTCAGCCGTATATTTAATGACGGCTCGACTGAATATAGTTAAATGATATTTAAAAACCAAAAAGTTTTATTTTTATTCGAGGTACTCGCCAGCGCGCGCGGGGAGTATTTTCATGTCCGTAGCGGGATATCTTCAAGGAAATTGTCTTTTCACCTTTCGATTAATGTATTGTGTTTATTGAGTTCCGAGTTCCCCTTTTTCTCTAGTTCTTGATTTCGGTTTTCGGATTCCCGGTAGTTTTATCCAAGTGAAATATTTCTTTTTTTTCTATTCTCGCTTGTTTCGGGAAAATTTTTATGGACGATATTTAAAAAATAAAAAATTGAGATAAATTTGTACAACTAAATGGCGATGTCATCATGCGTATTATTGCTTCGTCGATAGCATTCCGTGAGCACATGTTTATTTGGTTAAGGTGTTTGATGGTAGGAAAAAATGTAGATTGGTGATCTGGTTTTCGACTTAGAAAGCTATTTATCAGGTTGCCTTTTTTTTGTCATTTTTTTTCTCTCTGCGTGTGATTCTGAGAGAGAAAATTTTCCGAAATATTATATTGTTCGGCCTTTTGGTTGTGGCACATGTCTCGTTTTCAAATCTATTTTCGCGTAGATTTTATAAAAACTTTTCCCCGCGTTACGTTTCCGTATGACCAATATGTCGCACCTCCTTTTTTTAAAATGCGATGCAACTCGGCCGTTTTCAGTGGTTGTGCCCTTTTCGATTCCGGGTGGTTGGTAAATTTTGGTCAAACTCGCCGTTCAGTCGTCTTCTGCATGCTGTTATACTAGGATTGTGGCGAATGACGCACCGCTCTCGGTGATGAAAAGTTTATCGTCGCTTTGAGAAGACGAATGCGAATTGAATGGTCGATAAATTTCCGTGCTCCAACCCTTTTTCATCGTTCGGGGTTAAGATAATGATTTCTCCGCTTTTCGCGGCTGGTTTTGTGATGGTGCAATGCAGGACGTTATAGGTCACTGTACGCGTGATTCCAGAACCTGCGGGGCACGCCAATGTTTCGATTTCTTCGTATTCGCCGATAGTCAAATTACCGATCACTCCCGACCTCGCTGACGTCGTAACGATTAGCTGAAAAATCAAAATGTCCCTTAATTTGCTAAGGGAATAATCGATGAACGCCGTTTCTTTTTCGAGACGATAACGAGTTTGAAAATTAATCAAGAGCGACCATCCCTTCGAGTAGTATGGACTTTTCAGCACTCGCTCTACGTCTTCCGCGAATATCGCTCGCTTCGGATCTTTTTTCAATTTCTTTATTTCGTACGCCTTTTCGCAACAGTTCAATTTTTTAACGATCGCCACCAAATCTTCCTTTACGAAATCATTTACGATTCTAGTGTTCACCATCGGCGATACAAACCTCATATCTTTAGATACACCGAGGAAAGTTTTAAAGTTTTGCAGTTTCAGAACGATGGTGTTTGGTGATAAACGGGGCAACAGAGTCTCCGTGCAATACTTCATCAAGACGACGCATGCTTTCAAACGATCCTCGTAAGATTTCATGGCGTACACGTTGACATTTTTATCAATAAACGCTCTTAAAATATCGTTTATATTTTTTTCACAATCCCTGAAACCACTTTTACGTCGACGCTCATCGACGACGACGAAATCATAAAACTTTTTCCTCTTAGAATATTTTAAATACCTTTTTAAAACTCGTTTGTAAAAATGGTGCAACTTTCTTCTTTCACGACTCATGACGCGTGTTTCTATCGCGTACGCGTTACTCGCAGAAAGATGAAAAAAAGAATTTATATCACCGGAACTTTTATTAACTAAAAAATTTATTAAGCAAAAGTATTTTAAGTATCTGTGGCCGGTGGCGGATCGTCTTCGGTGAGGTGGTACGAAATTTTATATCAAAGTTCCGGTGATATAAATTCTTTTTTTCATCTTTCTGCGAGTAACACATGCGCAATGAGAAAGACGCGTCATGAGTCGTGAAAGAAGAAAGTTGCGCCATTTTTACAAACGAGTTTTAAAAAGGTATTTAAAATATTCTAAAAGGAAAAAGTTTTATGATTTCGTCGTCGTCGATGAGCGTCGACGTAAAAGTGGTTTCAGGGATTGTGAAAAAAATATAAACGATATTTTAAAAGCGTTTATTGATAAAAATGTCAACGTGTACGCCATGAAATCTTACGAGGATCGTTTGAAAGCATGCGTCGTCTTGATGAAGTATTGCACGGAGACTCTGTTGCCCCGTTTATCACCAAACACCATCGTTCTGAAACTGCAAAACTTTAAAACTTTCCTCGGTGTATCTAAAGATATGAGGTTTGTATCGCCGATGGTGAACGCTAGAATCGTAAATGATTTCGTAAAGGAAGATTTGGTCGCGATCGTTAAAAAACTGAACTGTTGCGAAAAGGCGTACGAAATAAAGAAATTGAAAAAAGATCCGAAGCGAGCGATATTCGCGGAAGACGTAGAGCGAGTGCTGAAAAGTCCATACTACTCGAAGGGATGGTCGCTCTTGATTAATTTTCAAACTCGTTATCGTCTCGAAAAAGAAACGGCGTTTATCGATTATTCCCTTAGCAAATTAAGGGACATTTTGATTTTTCAGTTAATCGTTACGACGTCGGCGAGGTCGGGAGTGATCGGTAATTTGACTATCGGCGAATACGAAGAAATCGAAAAATTGCCGTTGCCACCGCAGGGTTCGGAATCATCGCGTACCGCGGACCTATACGTCCTGCATTGCCACAAGCATAAAACGAGCGCGAAATACGGAGAAGTTCATTTATTCGTAACTCCGACGATGAAGGAGGGGTTGGAGGCGTACGTTAAATTTATTCGACCATTTTTAATGTCACATTCGTCTTCTAAAGCGGACGATAAACTTTTCATCACCGAGAGGGGTGCATCTTTTACGCCGCAATCCGTGTATAACAGCATGCGAAGACTGACCGAACGGTGCGGTTTGACCAAAATATTTACCACCACCCGGAATCGAAAGGGCACAACCACTGAAACGGCCGAGTGTCAATCGCATCTTAAAAAGGAGGTGTGCGACATCATGTGTCATAGCGAACGAACTGCGGAAAAGTTTTATAAATCTTACGCGGAAATAGGGGTTTTGAAAGAGACATTTTGCCAAACCAAGAAAGGGCGAAGCGTTATTAATTTTTCGGAAAATTTTTGCTCGCCTTAACCTCATTTTCGCGTAGGTAAAAAAATGAAAAAAAATTGCAACCTAATAAATACTTTTCTTAATTCGATAAAATAAAGTGTCAATTTCTTTACTCGATATTTTTTTCTTATCCTATCACAACACCATAACCAAATAAACATGTGCTCACGGAATAGTATCGACGAGCATATGATGTACGCGATGATTGAATTCGCATTTAGATTTTCAGTTTTTGCTATGTTTTTTTATTTTTTTATAAGATCGTCGATTAATATATCCCGAACAAGCGAGAATGTGAAAAAAATATTAGAAATGATTTCTACTTGGAGTAAAACTACCGAAATCCTTTGAATAAGAAATCAAGAATTCTAGAGGAAGAAAGGGAACTTCGAACTAATAAACGACAATGCGATTAATCGAAAGTGTTGCGGAGATTGCGCTACGGGCCCCCGATTTGAAAAGTTATCTGCGCTGCTCGGCTGATTGCCGAGTACTCGATAAATACACTTGTTTTTTCGGTTTTTTGATTCATATTATTTATGCTGTTAAGTCTTAGCGGGCATTACGATTACGGTGGAACCGAAACCGAAACGGTTATTCTCGCCGCTATTAATAGAAACGGTGCCCCCCGGTGCGAATTCCCGCGTATGGCCGAAAGGTTCCGGGACTCGATTTTTTCTCCCTTCCCGAGATCCATGAAGAACGCGCTCTATCGTTCTTTTCCTTATTCCCCATCGCCCATTCTCCCGTCGTCGTAGATTCGCGGAAATTGTCTTTTTGTCTTTTCGTAGAGTGTTTTCATTCGGATTCTTCAAAAAGAAACTCGGAGATGTATCGGTTCTGTCGTATCCGCCGCGGTAAATTCCTTTGATCATATCTGAAATAACAATCGCCCGCAGTATTGCGTTTTTTTTAGCTCTTATTTCGCGTCGTTTTTTTGGTTTAAAGTTCGGTTCGCCTTTGTAAATGATCACAAAAATTGGTTTTCGCCTACCCCCCGATTTCGGAATGAACAACATTATTTCTTTAAGTCGGAGTCATTCCTTCCAAAATTGGGACTTAGGAAAACGTTCACAGTATTTTGTACGAACGTGCAAAGATAGTTTGGAAAACTAGCGTAATTTTTTATTATTTTCCATTCGATTATGATTTTTTCCACGTTTCCAAAACGTGTACGCTTATATCCGCTGAGCGGCGTCGTCATAACGTTTTCCGAGTACGGTTTTTTAATCAATTCGTCGATAATTTTTCCTAATTTCATGAAATCGTGAATAGTATCTCGGTTCTTTTCCAACGATAAGTTATTTTCTAATTCTTCGAGCAACGGTTCGTTGAATGATTTTATTAATAAACGAAGACGTACGATGTCGATCTCTCCTGGTATTTCTATGTTACTCGAGATGCCTTTAACATTAATGAAATTATCGCTATTATTGTTATCTGTCGCGGTTCCCAAATTAAATTTTTCCGGTATTATCTCATTCAGCGCCGATAGTTCGATAAACTCATTTTTAAGACTTTTCAACGGAATAATTGAGTTTAGTTCTCGTTTTAAATATCCCATAGAAATGAAATCGTCTTCACCGTTTTCTTCGTCTTTTAGGAGCGATCTTTTTGGAAACAAATAGGAGTAGAGTCGGTTTGGTTGAGCGGCGTTTTGGAATGCATCCGCGCATCCGTCGCACAATATTCGTATCACCTCGCCCAGAGAGTTTAAAAAACTTTTTTCCCCGAATGTCGGATAAAAACTTTTGACGATATCCAACATGATTTCGGGGAAAACGCTCTTTAGGATATCCTTCATCGAAAGGGCGTTAATGAATTTTTCTTTCTTGTTAAATTTGACGAGTTCGCACACACTATTCACCGAAGGTCTGAGAAGCCCGTTATCTTGTAACGATTTTAAATCTTCGTCAGGCAAAAACATTTCCGCAGTTCTATCCCCTTCGTTATGGAAGTTTAAATAAACGTGGAAAAATTTCTCGTACGCCGATTTTTCAGAGCAGTACTTGCCAACAGTTTTCGTTACGAAAGGAAACAGTTTGCTACTGATATTTGAATTTCGCAGCGTACTCTCGGAGAGATAAGCGAATTCGTTCCATATTTCGTCCTGTCGATCGCCATTCGAAAAATATTTAATCAGTTCTAATTTTTCAAATATTTTTTCGATGTCATCTTTTTGGTTTCGGATATCTCTCATAGCCGCCGACGACGCGTTTTTGTTCGTCCATCCGTCGTCATCGTCGTCGTTTTCGCGGTCTATCAATCGGGGGCTGTAAAATCCGTTTCTTTTAAGGGCGGCGACGCACGCCACTTCCTCGGGCGGCGGGAATCGTCCCATTTCCATTATTTTACCGGATAAAAGTTGCCATTCTGGGATATCATCCGGCGTCGACATCGAAAGAGGGTTAGACTTAATCAACGACGAAGAGTAATCACGCCGCAACAATTTAAGTCGATGAGATAATGCCGTATCCCTATCGTTAATAAGGTAAAAATCTAGCTCGTTAAAATTTGAGAATCTCATTTTCAACATTTTGGGGGAGAAGAGCCGCGACGAAGAATCCGCGGCATTAGGCGTTGCGGACAAGATTTCTCGTTCGATTCTCTTTTTGTTTACCCAAAACGCCGACGACGACGGGCTTTTACGTCCGTTGGCGTCGAGGTCGTTCGGTTTAAGTAAATTTTGAACTATTTTAGATTTAAACTGAATCGGAGTTCTGTTGGGTTCGGCGTAGAACCAGAGTTTCGGAGAATCACCTAAATTCTTGCAAACGCCTTTATTTTCGTAAGCGGAAACGAACGCCTCGGAAAAAAAGAATAAGCCGGAATAGCGGGAAGGAAATGTTTTTTCGGTCGTGTCTATCATCGTCGTCGTCGGCAGGTACGGGGAGGAATTTTCCGAAGCCTTTTCGACGATATAACTAATGCAACGAGCTGCATTTTTACTGTGCCATAAATTTTCGCGGAAAAAGAAATTTAGAATCGACCACAACGCTTTTTCGTGGCCAAACGCAACCGCCAATTCGATGATTTGACGAATTTTTTCGTACATATTGATGTCCTGAAGAACCAATCGCGCGTCTCCGATTTCGTCGGTTAACAATGTTTCTACCTCATCGAGAAACGCGTTCGCGATCTCTCGTTTTGTTTTCGCCCCCTTTTCGCTATCGCTTTTAGGGGTTAAAGCTTTATTGTACGAAACGTCTCGAGCGCCCGCGGCGCCGCCGCCATTTACACCTTCCGCGAACAAAATGCCTTCGAGTTTCGGAAGCGGTGGCGAAGAAAAGTTTTTCCCACCCTCGTTGCGGCTGTAATACGATAAGCGAAGATCGTCGATAAGATATTTTTTAGCCGAAAAGTTCGCGTTTATTCGTTTCATCGAGTCGAATTTTAGCCTAATTCTCCCATCGTGAAAAATGAAACCTCCCACCCCCCCTCCACCTCCGCCAACAGCCGAGTCCGACGAAGACGGGAAATAATAATTTAATTCGGCGTCGGATGAAAAGCCGTATATCGGTATAATCGTTTGCTTAACCGATTGAGGAAGGCTTGGTATGTTGCATTTTTGGCCAAACCGTAAAGATGGTTTTTTTGGTTTTTTTCTCCACAAGTCATGTCAATAGACCAGAACAGTGAACGAGTGTTTAAATTTACTGCGGGAATTAAGGTCGACAAGCGCGTATAGATTCCCTTATTCGCTCGTAACTCGATGCGTTCGCTATGAACAGCGTAGTTTCCGTGAATGACGGGCTCGTTATTCCAACATCTTTTGGTATATACATTTTTTCCTTTTCTTTTTCAGAATACCCGATTTTATCGTTCTCACGAAGAAATTTAAAGTTAACAAGTGCCCACGGAAAGCGGCAACAACCGAATAATTTCTTTCGTTATTGTTTGTCTCCGTCGTATACGGGCGGGCGTTTAAGTCACGGGTACTTTTTCTCATCGTCGTTTCACATCCCACAATTATTTTTTCGACGGTTCAATTTATCGATTCGATTGTCCGGCGCTCAACTTTTGGTCTCCAGAGGGATCGCATCCCACCTATTTGAGCCCAGTTGATATGAACGGTGTAAACATTTGTTCACTTTTACGTTGCGTTTATGTCTTTTTGTCTTTGTTTTCTAGTATTTTTTTTTTTTATTATTCTTTTTTTATTATTTTTTTTATTATTATTATAATTATTTTTATTATTTCTCTTTTTTTTTATTCTTATTTTTATTTTTATTTTATTAGTATTATTATTATTATTATTATTATTATTATTATATTGTTATTATCGTTAGTACGAGTGAATTAGTTTAAATTTAAAATTAAAAATTATATTTATTTAATTAAGCGTTGTGATTTCTTTAAGTGGTTTATACATAAATAGCATCAAGGTTTAAAAATAATTCCATATCCAAGATTTAGTTCTTTAACTAAAAGTAAAAATGGCCTCTAACAGTTTTCCGTGGATACACCAGAGAAGAAAAATCGATCCTAAATTCTTTGATAAGTACCCTCCTAGATTTTGCGCCCTCCTCATTTTGGACTTGGATTTTGAAACTTTGGAAAAGATTTTTAGATATACTATTAAAAGCATCTTATTTTCGAAGCGACTTTTCGAAAAAGGGTCGGAGCACTATGCTGAAATACATCCGTGTATTCACATCACTAAGGAAGAGAGGGTGGAGAAGTTACCCGCTAATTCTCACGTCGTGATCATGCAAAACGTCACAAATATTATATCACACAAGGTAATCGCCCAGGTTATTGAACGAGGGGTAGAATCAAAAACTTTAAAAATTGGAGAAATCGATTACATGACTGGTGAATTTAACGAGAATTATGAGCAATATCAAGGCAGGTCTTTTAAAATAAGCAGCATTTTTTTTGGAAACTGCAAATGGAGAAAAAAATTTCAAATGGAGGATCCCGATTTTAAATTAATTGACGTGAACTTAGTTACCTTGTGCTCTTTAAAACTTCATGATTTCGTACCGAAGAAAACAAATAGATTTAGCATGCGCTACGAATACGATTTTGGCGGCGGAAACGAAGAGGAAGAGGCCGGGGAATAAGTATTGTTTTGTTTTGTATTATTCAAAACCATTAATTAATTTAATCACTTATTCGCTTTTGAATATTAATTTTATTAGATTAGATAAAATAAAATTATTAATATTTAAAGACATTTTAGTTAGTTAAACCTTTTCAATATAAGGAGATCCGACCTTTTTTATATTCACTTTCAAATTTAGTTCCTTACCGGAAAAATGGACTACAAAAAGTTCCCTTGGTTGCACCCCGGGGTTCAATATTCAGAAAAGAACAAATTTGAACCTCGGTTTTGCGCGTTTCTTATTTTCGATCTTGACTACGATTTAGTGGAAAAGCTCTGCATATATATTATCAAGAGCATAAAATTTTCTAAGCGAGTGTGCAGCGGGGGACCGGAATACTTTGAAAATATAAAGCCTTGCATTCATATAACTAAAGAAAAATCTCCCTTTCGCTTACCAACAAATTCGCACGTCATCATTTTACATAACATTACAAATAATACATCGAGAAAATTAATTACTCACGTTCTACAACGAGGCGTGGACGAATATGACTTAAGTATTGGACTGATCGATTTTATAACTGGGTTTAAAAACGAGAATTATGATCAATATAATGGTAAATATTTACGCCTAGGCAACGTTCTCTTGAAAGAGCGGGAAAGTAGAGTGAGATATCTTTTGTCCGAAAGCGATTGGAAGTTAATCACTTTAAATTTAACAACCCTGCGTACACTAGGGCTTCATACGTACGAAAATGTGGTGGGAGATAAAGATGAAAATGAAGAAGAAGAAAATGATCCGGATGAAGATGAAGAGAGAAGTGAAACCGAGAGTGAAGAAGAAGATGAATTAGATATTCAAAGATCTGAATACCCGAAATCTTCATCATGGGATAGTGCCGTGCAGCCAATCGAAAAAATGAATCAGCCGGACCATTATTCTGAAAATTATCGCGGGGAAAAAACGGCTGAAGGTAAAAAGAGCAGAATGTATAAAAAAATTTAGTATTCCATATTACATAAATTGAGTTGACTATTCCCCTCTGACTTTTTTTGTTCAATAAAATTTGGCTCTTAAGTGATAATTTTTTCTTGTGTATTATTTTTACCTTTATAAATATTTCAAATACTAATAATAATAACAAAATTTGGATTGACACCTATAATTTCGCGTATGTGGCGAGAAATCTCACCAAGATAGTCAAAAAAGGAAAATGTTAAAGCTCTGATAGTTTAAAAACACTTTATTAAGAAAAAATATAAAAAATACGGATTATGCGAAACACCTAAAATATTTAGATGATATTTATATTATACAAACTCTACTGAAAGTAGTCCGCATACAATGAACGCATCGAAAATATATTCTCTCTATTTTACGATTTTCTCCCTTACATCTGTTATGCTTTCTGCTTCAATTGCCGATGATGGTCGAAGCGGCATGCATCAACCGCTCTATTTTTGATGACGTCGGTGAATTTTCTTCTCGATTGGCTTTATAGAGGAGGGAAATACTTTTATCAACCTCTTCTTCTTCTTTTTCTTCTTCTTCTCCGTAATCACTTTTGTGTGAGCTCCTACCTTCGCTTTCGATTCCTGATTTACTTTCGTTCACGTTATGCATTACTGCGGAATCGATTTTTTGATTATCTTCGTCTTCGGACTCGCTGTCGCTTTCACTGTCGCTTTCACTGTCGCTTTCACTGTCGCTATTACTACTGCCACTGCCACTGCCACTGCCGCTACCACTACTACTACTACTGCTGCTACCGTTGTTACTACTACTATTGGCATCAGCCTCGTTATCGATCGGATTTTCTTCCTCCTCTTCAGGCGACATGGTTTCCAAATTTTTTTTTTTCATTGCCTTTCCTAATTCTCTTTCAGGATGACCGTAATTACAATTTTGATTGTATTTAATTCTGCTTTCGGCTGAAATATTTGTTTCGTTTTCACTCGAAATTGCTAAGGAGTTTGCCAGAATGGAATGTAGGTCGGATTTTGAAATAGTTTCCAAAGGTTCCGCAATATTATATATTCGTTCCAGCTCTTTTTCACGCTGCTGCTGGTTCTGTCGCTTCTGGTGCTGCTGCTGGTGCTGCTGCTGGTGCTGTTGTTGCTGCTGGTGCTGTTGTTGCTGCTGGTGATGTTGCTGCTGCTGGTGCTGTTGCTGGTGCTGTTGCTGTTGTTGTTGCTGCGAGTTCTGCTGGTGCCTCGGGTTCTGCTGGTGCTGCTGCTGGTCGGATGCAACAACCTTTTGCAGCACCTGCTCTTGAAACTGTTCGGCGTCATGAACTTTTTCTGCATTCTGCTGTCGTATTTGGATTTTGTCAGCCTTGGCCCGCTCCCGCTCCAGAGATATGGGCTCGGCAACATTTCCTCTTTCCACCTCCTCCTGTCTTTGGGGATCGTCATCATCATCATCATTTTCTCGCTCCTGACCGGGTTTTTGCGTATCGTCAGCTTTCTTTTTTTCTCGAAAGGGTGCAACGTTGTCAAGAAAAGATAAAGCGCTCGGACGATCGCCATTTTCATTTCCGACTCTACCTTCTCTTCCCTGGCTGGCCCACATATGTAAACTACGCAAACTGTTCACAGTGTCTTGAATACATTCGTCGAAGCGAACCTTTTCTTGGCTATCCGAATTTCGGTTAGGGAAATCAGTCGCTTCATCGGTGGTTGGATTGCTTTTACCTTCAACCATTTCAACTGTAGCTCGAGCAGCGCTGTTGCTGCTGTTAGTAGCAACATCGCTAAGACTTTGCGAATTATTTCCCTCGTTGGGGTTTTCACATACCTTCTCTTTCTCTTTTATGTTTAAATTTTTCTTTGAGGAATTACTCTCGTTTTCGTCCTCGCTTAAATTTAAGTCGATCGAGCATACGTCCGTAAGCGGTATCTCCTTCCTCCGTTTCAAAGTGTCTCGCTTTTTTTTGTTATTTGAAAGTTTTGAAGCGTCGTCGATTGTAGATTCGAGGCAAAATTTGATTAACTTATTTTGGTGGTGGTGCTGCTGCTGCTGCTCTTCTCGCAGTGCGTTGTCATATTTTCGTTTTCTTTCGGAGGTAAGCGAGGCGCCCTTCGACCCCAGAATGCTTTCCGAAATTTTTATCAACTTCGAATGTTTTGCTTTAGAGGGGGGGCTGGAACTCGATTTTTTACGTTTATTTTTACTATCGCTGTCGGGATTAATTTCCGACAATATTTCGTTTTCTTGAAATTTACCTTTGCTGTTCAGGGCTATATCGGGATTTCGACGTGGTTCTTCATGATCCTCTTTCGGATCCGGTCGGTTTGCCCGTGGTCGATGCTCCTCTCGCTGTTCCTCGATTCTTAAAAGCTGTTCCTCTTGTTCTCTCTTTCTCTTGTTCCCTTTACCATCGTCCTCGCTGCTTTTTTTTCTTTTATTGTTTTTGTTTTTAGTAGTAATAATTTTAAAATCTAGTTTTTTACCTTTTGAGCAAATGGAATCTACGTTTTTTAAAATGGCTTTCATGGACTTATCGATTTTTTCGAGAGTATCGTCCGTACATTTTATAGTATCGTACATATGGGGCATGTAAGCTTCCTTTAAACATTTCTCTAGTCTTATGTTAGCGAAGGTATACTTCGTTTTAGGAATTTTTATTCGGTATCTACTGAAATTGAAAAGAGATTTGGGGGTACTGACGTTTTTATCATCTTTAAAAATGAAGTTTAAATCGATCTCGTTCTTTTTGTAATCGAAAATAACTCCCTTTGAAAAAGAAATAATGTACTTCAATGCGTCGTTGTAATTTGCGGTCGATGATTTGTTAATCAATATTGAAAAGGTCGCCGGGTTCCACGAGGCTTCATTCAATCGATTCCCTAATTCTTCTAAAAAATTATTATAAACCATCATCCACGCCATCGTCGTTCGTCATCCGTCGAACGTGATAAATATACAAAATATACAATATTTTTAAAATATTTTTATAATTCTGTTAAATGTAAATAAGAATTCCTAAGAATTATGTAACAACAAGAGTCATTTACGCAACACGTGTATAAGATTTGGCCGACTTGCAGTTATCTTCCTGGCAAACTAATGTGGCCATTTCGTAATCCTGCAATTTAGCAATTTTTCAGTGTAGCTCATTTTATTTCGAATTGTAATTAAAATGACAATTATCTGTGAGGTTTCTATAATAATATTCTATATATATTTCTTACCACCTATTTTTATTCCTGAATTTGTTGTATATCTATATGTTTGATTTTATTTTCAATTTCGAATAAAGTGCAATATAATGTTTTTCGATGTATTTTACTCTGCGTTTCACTTCTGTAGTTAAGTTGTGAAATTTTTGTGTTTAAAATAGTTCTCTTAAAGTGAATTTATTTCAGTGTCTTGTAAAAGTTTTGAAAAGAATATTTACTTTTATTTCTTCACTATCTGCATTAAGATGAACTATTATCACAATTGGTCCAATTCCTTTATAAGAATGTATCTTCTGAAATTATTATTTCTTTGATTATTTCTCCCACGAGTTCTTCGAACTAGAGATGTCGGTGCGTTCGACGGAAAGCTGGAAAAGGCGGGAATGTTCGATTCCACGTAAAAGATGATATCAAAATACGATTCGACCAAACGCGTTAAAGCTGAAGTTGACAAGTTGAGAAAAACAAGTGAATCTCCTTAAGTTTTATATACGATTAATGAATGTATCACATTATTTGCGGGATTCGTTGCAGATTTGTGCTTTCGATTTATTTAGCTGAAATACATAGTATCCTACGACTTCGCCTCGTGATCTTTGTGACAGAGACTCCTATCATCAGTTTGGTCTGATTTTCCGATTTTCATAATGTCTTCAAAATACTATCCAACGCAAAAATTTTGATTCTTTATGAAATGAACCCACATTAGTTGGCTTCTAACCTATATTAATTTCTTCGTTGATCCCAACTATAACATTGATACCGTCGAACCAAACTAAATTGCATGGTGATCATCGTCTGTGGGCGAGGTCCTTAACTTTCGTTTATATTATCTTCATTCTTCCGTTCAATTCATACGCGTCCTGATAATATTATTGAAGAAATACTGAATATTTTGGCGAAAATATATAGTTATAATTTCGAATGAGGACGCCACTATTTTAATACTCTAGGATTTGTGCGCGGTGGATCGAGTGCAACTGTTCGTTGATTTACTCATCAGCTAATTTGTACACCCAAGAACTCTAGAACGATCATCGACGATGGAAACACGTTAGAATCGAATTTTTCGATAGACAACCGAACCCTCTAAATCTACGCAGTATAGTCTCTATGCGGTTATGCGCGTTCCTATTATCGTGCTTAGCAGTGATTAAAAGTTACGCTAATATTCACAACTGGCTGAGCCACGACTCACATAAAAAAGCGAGTGATTTTACTCTTAATTTCCAAGTCGAAATCACATTTTCCCTTTCATTTTGCAAATATTTAAAACTCACTACTCTTTCCTCAAACGCTGAGAGTCTCATACAAGGTCAAATTCTTATACTTTGAGCGTTCCATTATTGATTATAGGTTTTGGATCCCTCGTTTCATTTCTGGCGTGATTTGGGTATTTGATTTTTGTTAATCGCTAACCAATAGAAGTAAAAATAAACTTTTTCAAAAATAGTGGGTTTACAGAAGATTTAGTTTCTCCCTTCACCTCACCTGCGTCAAATATGACTTGGTCTAGAGCACCGTTGTAGGACGTACTACTCTATTGCTGGGTATGAATGAGAGTTAGCTTTGTATCAGATGACCAGCGGCATTCCCGACATGTAAATTTAAAGATCTACTGCATATATCGGTCTATCAGCGAAACCTATACATTTTTTGGGCTAAAAAATTGGAACATCTTAAATGTTTTCTTTCTTGCAACACAATAAAAAACATATCGAGTGTCTGGAGAATAAACGATAGTAAAACTATAAATAATAATAAAGAAATAATCACTTCGTAAAAGAGGTGTAATATGGTCACACCATCTTATACAGTCATTAGTTTTATTGAGACAGTTTAATATTAACCTCTTTACGATACGTCAACAATAAAATAAATTCTTAAGACATAGGGTTCCGAGAGCTCGAATCGAGATAATGTATTGAAAAGAGAATTATCATTACAGTATACTAGTTGAACATAATTAATTGAGTTATTTGTGACGTCAAAAAATGTGAGTTAGTACAAGATAACCTTCTACATTAATACTTCTGTTCTTGGGAGATAATATATAATGGATAAAATAGTGATATTATCGTGATCACATAATGCATTGAAAGAACAATATCAAGTTAGATACAATAATATAAACGTATAAGACACTGTGCGAATGAGATATAAAAATAAAATAATAATAATTAATAATAATAATAAATAATAGATAATGCACATAGATAGAGTACAGTTTTACACAGTTTCTAGATGATATATTACCAGAAACAAGAGTAAATAGGACACATAAATGGCTGGCGTGAGCCGTTTAGATGGTGACTATGTCTGTCGTTCACAATAAGGTCTTAGAAGCCTCCCAAGTTCATAACGAACTGCTTGTCTATCACTCTATGACTGTTAGGTGAGGAGACGCACTGTGAATATATGAGATCGTTACATCGGCGTTCCGTCCTGATGAGATCATACGGAACGACACGTTAGAGTCAATTATTTATATATATTATAGTATATAGTAATATATAAGAGTTTGGCCACCGTGCATTAGTCGAATTCAGATATATGAGCATGTGAGTGACAGTTTATGCCGATAGGTGATGTCTGAGTCGTGACCTGTGAAGATAGAGATTAGAGCGAACTGGCGAGAGAGAATGTTACTCGACGGAATAGAACTCATACTCGGGGATTAAATAGTTACTTTATGCAGAAAAAAATATTAACTCACTAACACCTATAGTTAAGTTTATAGTATATAGGTTAATGGATCACCATATCTATATCGGGAGTTCACTGAGAACCTCTCGACGTGAGAGTCGTGATTAAGTGTCCTCGGTCGGCACACGCACTCTCTCACTCACTCAGCTCCTGTGCGTGAGTGTGCACACACATAAGCAGATCCTCTCAGCTCGAATCTCTCTCACACTAGCTCACCGGATGGAGGGAAAGCACTTCATAAAATGCATGCACTTAATGCTCTTCTGATGGAGGATGCACCCAGATAAACGATGTTTAAATATTTGGTCGTCTGATATAAATATTTTTACACAGCTGCTTCCAACTCTTTAGTAAATGCTATTTAATTAAGTTTAAAAAAAGAAGATGCAAATGCTTCATTTGGAATAATATATCAAGCCACAGGCGGCCAGGTCCGCAAGCGTATCGCGACTGTAGACTGACGATGCGGAATGATAGTGAGCGGTTTACATGGTGTATAAGATCGAGATATGATGGGGCTTATTGACATGCACTCCGTGGAGCACGTAGCGCGTGCCAAAACTTGATCCATTAAAAAAAAATGAGTTATTAACTAATAATATCAAATCATTTTATATACCTTTTCACTTCCTATTTTCAAAATAGTATATCAGGTGATAACTATATAATTTTAATCCTCCTTCTCATAAAACTAATAGCAAAAATAAAAAATACTCCCCCTTTCGATTTTTTTTCCCAAGTTTGCAAAATCTGTAAAATTTCTCTTTGACATTGAAATATGTGATAAAAAAATTTTTTTTTTTTTTTTTTGAAAAACTTAAAATGTTTACATATATATATATATATATGACTATATTACATATATATATATTATTAATATATATAATATATATATAATATATTATTAATAATTTACTAATATATTATATATATGATATACTATATATATAGTATATAAATAATATTTATTATATATAATTATATCATAATATTAGAGGAAATTCTGTACTCGGCAGATACAAGCAGGGCCATGCCCATGCCTATATTTATATATATATATATAATATATATATATATAATAATAATATATATATATTATATATATATATATATTACTTATTATATATTTAAGAATTATTATTTATATATATATATTATAATATATATATATATAGTATTATATTATATTATATAATAATAATACTTATTATATATATATTAATATAATATAGTAGTTTAATATATATTATATATTTAAATATTATATTTAAATATATATATATATATATATTGTAGTATAATATATTATATATATATACATATATATATATATATACATATAATAATATATTTATATTATATAATTATAGTATATTATATATTATAATATTATATATATATATATATATATCAGGTGCGGTTTTACGGGGGAAGAGCACAGGAGGCGGGGCCTCCTCTAAAAAAAAATAAAGCAACTAATGTAATAAATAATTCAAATTACTATTTATTATATTAAAATAAGTAATAAGAATGGTTATACAAGAACGATAATTTTACATTAAGATCATTTATTTTTTGCGAAACAATATTTTCATAAGGATTCATGACTGGAGGATTTCGATTTGTGCCTCTAGAAAGCATGATTATAATTCTTTCAAACACTGGTTGTCATAGCAACGTAAAGAACCTTATTCTTATTTTGGTCTATTTGAGGTATTTTTGCCACAAGAGCCTCCTCTCAACCACGTATAAAATAACTCCTGCCAATTTGGCAACTCTACTCATAAGTAGAGTTGCCCTTTGCAAATCAATATGTGAAACAAAATAAAGAAAACTTATTTTAAAAACAAATTAAAGTAAAAAAACATCTTTAAATATATATCTATATATATATATATATATATATATATATATATAAGATATATATAGGTATAATATATTATATATAATATATATATATAAATATATTATAAATATTAATATCAATATATATATATATTATATATATATATATATAATAATATATATATATATATATAATATACTATTATATATATATAATATATATATATATATATATTATATACTATATAATATATAATAATAATATATATTGTAATTATATATACATATATATTTGAGAGAAGAGAGAGAAGGGAGTTATTTTTGTTCAAGATTTGAAATATGTATTTGTTTTTGTCCGGTTTTCATGTGATTTAAGCTCTTAATGAAATTTAATTATTGATATTGAGATAGAAAAAACCTGTATTGTTATAAATTATATTATATAAGTTCCTTTTACTAAATGGTGGTTTACATTCAAGAAGAGGAGAGAGTGTGTCATGTAGAATTTAAAAATTACGAAAATCATTTATTTAATTATTAATGCCTCCGCGGTTGACCAGGCAGACAATATAAGAGGAAAAGAATTTCACGGTTAATATATAATAGTAACTGTATATATATATATAGTATACTTACATATATATATTAATATATAATATATATATAATATATTAATATATACCAGATGTTATTAGTTTATATATACTTTCTGGATAAGCAAGTGCGTATATTATTAATATATGTATACTATATATATATTCTTATATATATATAGTTATATATATATATATGATATATATATTATATAGTATGATATATATAATATATATATTGTATATCTTTATAATATACGTATAATATATATATATATATATATATTATATATAATATATTATAGATATATATATATAATATATATATTTTGAGATCAAAATTCCTTTCCCCATATGGCAGACTGATATATATATATATATAATAAATACATATATATATATATATATATATATTAATATAATATATATATATATTAATATATATTATTATATATTATATATATATTTACTATATATATATTATACACTATTTAAAGTTTTACCATAAAAAAATACTTTCTTTCGCATAAAAGGTTAAAGTTTTAAGTTTGGGCAACCAAGGGAAAAAATTCGAATGTGTCAGTCTATGTACAATGGAGTGCTATATATTATAGTGATATATTATATATATATAATATTATATAATATATAGTACATATATATGAGTCATATATATAGCTATCTATAATATATAATATATATATATATATATTTATGTAGTTTATATTATTAGTATGTCAGTTCTGATGGCCGTTTCTCGGTAACTCCTGTTTTTCTATGAGGAGAATTATTGTATCGGCTTTGAGACTTATTATATTTAGTTGGTGGTGATAAACTGATTTCCGCCGAGTTTTGGTGTCGATAAGATCCCCCTAAGAGGGTGTTGCCTCCTAGTGCCAAAGTCAAATTTCCCCTGGAAACGCTGGGGTTAAGGCCTTTATCGTATAGGGCTAAAAATTTAGATGTGAGATAATATGGGTTGAGCGTATCTGTCGTAACGAGATTACGTCCCGTGTGCCCCGTAGAATGGCGCTGCTGCCTACCCTAAAAAATATCAAAATTGTCGTAGTGGCCGAATTGGGAATCGGATTCGACCGGCTACACGGACTCGGATTCGGATCCGGAATCGGATCCGAATGGTGCGGTGCTGGGTTATTAAATATTTGTATAATAATACAATATTTGTATTATCTTTATATATGTTATGGAAGCCCGGTAGATTCTCAAATTGATGGTTATACAAGGCTCGTAACGGTTGTCTGGGGCCCTGGAGGGGGTCACCCCATAGAATGAACGAATGGCTACCCGGCTGAAGAAAAATAGTCGAGTCGAATCAAGAAGGAAGGAGTCGGAGAAAGAGTCTGAGTCAAAGAAGTCGGAATAGTCACAGACACCAGTGCTGGAGCCGGTGCGGTGCCGGGTTATAAACATTCGTTTAGTCCCATGTTGGTATATCAAATATACATTTAATATAAGGTACCATAAGAACTTCAAGATCGAGGGTGTCAGGGGGA
This sequence comes from Trachelipus rathkii, assembly GCA_015478945.1. NCBI lineage: Eukaryota > Metazoa > Arthropoda > Malacostraca > Isopoda > Trachelipodidae > Trachelipus > Trachelipus rathkii. The sequence goes on along the minus strand of JABUQX010029276.1, from coordinate 50,777 downwards.
TTCCCACAGATGGGAATGTCCCCGATAGAAGAAAATGCACGGAGCGCAAAACAGAAGATGGAGAAAGGAAAGAAGGAGGGAAAGTAGGAAGGATGGGAAAAGACTGCTGAGAAGGGGAGGTCAGGTTGTTTACCAGCGCCCCACGGTTGCTTGGGAGCCTTTGCGGTGCTGTAAGTTTGTAAGCATATTCGTTTGCAGATTTTTATTTCATAGTTTTCATTTTACATTAGATTTTTTTTTTTTAATTTAAAATTTTTTTTTTTTTATTTATTTTAAAAATTTTGTTAATAATTTTTTTTTTATTTAATTTTGAATTTATCAAGATAAAATAATATTTTTAACTCGATTACCTTTATCTGAATTTTTTTAATGTGTTATACGAAAACAAGTTTGCGTCCTTACATACCTAAAGCGAGTAAGTTCCAGTAAACTCAAACCAAAAATCCTTGCTGTTTATTGAAGCACAGAGTTATTTGTTCATAATTGTTTTTGCTAAAATTTGTTATGTTTTACATTCCACCCTAAAGCAGTAAATTCAGTAAATCAAAACAATTAAAATAAGTAAATCAATTCGCCCACCCCTCCATGATCTATTGATTCTATTGGTCTATTGATTCAATAGTCAGATATTTTTTTTTTAAATTGTTATGTTTTTACATACTCTAAAGCAGTAATCCAGTAAATCAAAACAACCCTACCAGTACCACTCATACCGATTCTATAATGATTGATCTATTGATCTATTGGTTTTCACATTTCGAGTATTATTTTGGATAAACATAACATGAAAATCAAGTTCTTTTATACACTGACCAACGAATCATGCTAAACGTAACAAAAGTTTTCGCATTATAAAGCTAACATCAGCATCACCAGAACTAAACACCTAAGAATTATAATGTAGCAGCGCACAAACCTACAGCACGACCTTAAATGAAATAAACTGTCAACATTAACAAAGCTTTCAGACTTTAACAACAAGTAAAGTTAACACTGACATAGCATTACAAAAACGTTAGACTATTATTCACACTTTTGTCAAGCCATATCTTCTCCAACATTAATCAATGTTAATTTTAAACACTTAGCATGAGTAATATTTAAAACAAAAATTTTATCACAACCTGTCTATATCAAAACATACTGGACCAACAGCGAATATATGGCTAAAATCTTCTTATGCTATCGTGAACAAAGTTTTTACATTTATATAGTAATATTAAAGAAAAAATTCATCATAACCTTACCTACTATCATAACTCCCAACGAATAATTGCAATACATAACAAGTTTTAATATCCAAACATAACAGCAAAAATAACAAATTTTTAACCAAATAACAATAATAACATAAAATTAAGCTTCTTTGAATAATGAATAAAATATCATAGTAGTGTAATAGTTTACTTTAGATTTTAAAGGCAGTAATGCAATAAATTTAAGTAAAATCAAATAATTCACCAGCTCCTCGACTATCCTTAATCACCACCCACCGGCTCCAATGATCTATTAATCTATTGATTTCAAGTCACATTTCGAGTATCAATTCTTATAAACTAAACATACACGATAAAAATAATGTTCTTTATTATACTGACCTACAAATTTATGCTAACGTAACAAAGTTTTTACACAATAAAAAAGCTAACTATCATAACACCTGAACTAAGAATATATGTACCAACGACAAACCTAACTGCCTCACGGACAACCGAATAAACGCGGCCAATATTACAAAGTTCTGAATACTTAACAACAGTATAAGGTAACCTGCATTGACAATACGAATCAATCTATTCACGTAACACTTTTTTCAATTCATATATCTGTAACATTTCAATATGTTATTTTTAAACCCTTAATCAGCCAAATATTTAACAAAAAATTTATCATAACCTGTACCGTAATTAATCATATCAGACCATGCGAATATAGTGCTAAAGGTAAACGTTTTCAACATCGCCCTCTCGTTGACGTACGTTTATTATTCAAATAAAGCTAACATATCATAAACCTGAACTAAGAATATATACAACGACAAACCTAACATACCTCACGTGTGAATGATATGCTAACTCATCAAAGTACCTCCCCCACTTATCAAACGTAAAGTAGCTAACAGGACAATACAGAAAACTCAATGTCTCCCCCTAATTTTCCACCCACAGCACACATTTATATGACGTCACATCACATCTAACAAAATCCTTAACGAAGTGACGCAATCTAATTCAATGATACCTCCCATCTTGTATGAATTCATATACCGACAATTAATCAAACGCCACTAAACATCAAATATACACGGTTATTTTGACTATGAATAGGACCGAGTAGCATTAGCAAATCTCCAAGGTGTTGAACCTAACATTAAAATACTTAAGAATGACAGCAAACTTTACCTAGAGCCCACGTTTCTAAACACAACCTCACCAGTTAACAACAGTAATATCTTCTTCATAACTTATTGCATATATACTAACAACAGTGTTTTAATTTATATACATTGTCATAGTATATTTTAACAAAAACGTATGCAGAAATGTGAAAAAACCTAACCATATCTAACACTTTACAATGGAGAAAACCATACAGATAGATCTTAACATCTTCGCGCACTACTACGCATAAGACATTAACATTTAGGCTATGAATAAAGTTTCTCAAACCTACCCATTCAAACGAGACAAAACTCATACACCTATCCAGCTTTTCCATGCATTATATGTCATCAGACAGCTTAAACCCGTATATTAATTATACAAGGTTTCTCAAACTCCAAAGATACCTGATATATCTTGAAAGACTATGAATGTTACTACAATTCATAGTGTTTGATTAAACACTTATTAGTATGATAAACGTGGACATAGCAAAATTCTCTGTCAAAAATACCTAACGATCAATTACAGATCAACGAATAAAACGCTAATATTAAACCCTATCCTAACCTACCTTTCGAACGATTTAGTACGCGGCAAACTTCGAGGTCGTTAGGCGTGCTCATACGGTAAGGTTTATCATTAGGGGTTTATCTGTTTCATGTTATTCCAAAAGCTTCCAACGGAATGCGACAGATCACTTCAGCAAATCATAAATCTCAATCTTTACTATACATACCGGGACAAATTTTCAGAGGGCATGAGTCCATCACTACATGAGATTAACCACGGAAGATGCATGAAGACCCATCTCGGGGTACCCCGAAGGGGGGTGTAAGCGGTAAGAACACAGGATGAGAGGATCTTGGAAAAAAGATTGAAGATGAAGATTGGGAGGTCTGATAGACAAGGAATGTAGAATTGGCCATTGTACGGCTTCAGACCAGGTATAAAGTATCCCACTGGACCTACATATTTTTAGCATGAAAGAATATTAACAGAGAAAATCATAGAATGGAATGAAAGGCATATGCGTGCATTTGCATGACTGGAAGGCATTGGATTAGATAAATAGAGGATTATCGAACTTTGTGGAGAGTGTTAGAAAAATACTATGCATACCAGAAAGTCTGATAGCAGCCACTAAAAGTATGTTTGAAAACCCAACAAATACGGCTAGAGGAACAGGAGGAGAGAAGTGGTTTGAAGTGAAAACAAGGGTTAGACAAGGAAGTGTACGGATACCATCACGGTTGTGGAGTCAGTTCAAAATTTTCCGACTCCGACCTCTTGAAAATTACCGACTCCGACTCCACCCTCGGAAAATTTTTTGACTCCGACTCCACCCTCTGGAAAATTTTTAAACTCCAACTCCATCTTACTGAGGAGTGAAAACTTCAGGGACTAACTCATAATTAATTTACTATTCCATTTTCATAAAAGTAAAAAAAAAGGTAATGAAACATTTCTGCTTACTTATCCTAACTAACAGAGTGTTACCGTACGCGGTCTGTTTTTTTTGGTACTCCATGGTATTTTTTAAATAGTCGTTATATACGGTTTACCGTATATTTTCAATCCGTTGGACACAGCTTTTTTGGAACACGTTCTAGACTTTCGTCCTGATATTTCCTCATTTTATTGTTGATGGAAGACCTTTTCCTTGTTTTGTTTCAAGCCAATTCTCGTGCAAGCTTGTGGTGAGTCCAGTGTTGTGATTATTTAATATAATAAATATTAATATAATATAATTAATATAATTAATATAATATATATATATATATATATATATATATATATATATATATTATATATATTTTTATAAATATATATTTTTTTATATATATATATATTATATATATAATATATATATATATATATATTAATAATATATATATATATATATATATATAATATATATATATATTGTATATTATCTATATAATATATATATATATATATTATATATTGTATGTATTTTTACATTGCAATATTTTTCTACCTCATTTCTTTTCTCTCTAATTCTTGTCTCCCTGTTCGGCTGCCCTTTGACTTACCGCAGTGCCTGGATATGAAGAATCGAACCCTACTACCAGGTTGGGCGAGACGGATTCGAACCATGGAGCCTCTCATACCACTCCCCTTCCCTAGTTCTATCCACAGGACCGGGATGTCTGGCTTCAGCAGGCGGAGGCCATTTTCGGCAGAGCTGAAACCGAGCTCAACAAGTATGCTCGGGTTATGGCTTCTTTTCCTCATCCCTGTTTGCTTAAAATCAGGGATTCATTCGCCACCCTCACTTCCTCTCCCGCACCTTACACTGTCCTTAAAGAGCTTATAATAGCTCGCATGGCTCCCTCTCAGGAGGCTAACTTTGAACAGATCCTGAGACAAACTACCCTTGGAGATCGAACTCTTTCAGTAATGCTTCTCGAGATGCTGTCCCTCCTGGGAGGCACTCCGAACCCTCGTGAAGAAGCCATTCTTCGGCACCTCTTCTTGAGAAAGCTGCCTTTTTACGCTCAAGATGTGGTGGTGTCTCTTGACCCAGCTCTCAGTCTCCAAGTGGTGGCCGAAAAAGCCGACAGAATGCTGAGGCACCATGTACCTCAGGTCTCTGCTGTTGGCGCGCATACACACAAATAATCTTCTGCCACACTTCCCACTCGCTCCACGCTTGCTGCGACTCCCTGTTCCCCAAACCCCTTCTCCACCGCGCATTTTTCCACTCCTACTGAAGGAGTTATCCCTCCCGGATCATTTGCCTTGGTGGAGGAACGTGTTTCTGCCCTTGAAAAGGGCTTTGCTGATCTTACGGCGGAGGTCAGACAACTGGCCGCTACTGTAAGAGTCAGCACTTCCCGTGCTCGTTCTTCCTCCTATAGGAGGGGCTCCCGCGGGAGATCCCTCTCCGCTGGTAGAAACAGCTATCCAAATGGATACTGTTTTTATCATCACACTTTCTTTTGGTGCACAAACCAAGAAGTGTGCTAGTCCCTGTACTTTCCAGGGAAACATGCCGGCCAGTCCTTAGTGGGGGCAACTGAGGGCACTGGCCCATCTACCACACAACTCCCTTCGCTTCACAAGGCATTTGACCAGTCTACCAAGCGCTCTTATCTGATTGACACTGGTGCGACCGTCTTCCTCCTACCTAGAGACCCTTTGGTTGATACTGCCACACCTCTTTCAAACTGCAGGCTTAAAGCGGCTAATGCCTCACCCATAGCCATCTACAGTGAACGATTATGCTCTTTAGACCTCTCCCTTAGAAGAGAGTTCCGATGGGTGTTTATCGTTGCCGAGGTCACTCAGCCCATCCTCGGGGCTGACTTTCTTTCACACTTTCAACTGCTTGTTGACCTCAGTAACAAGCGCTTAGTAGACGGGTCTACC
>JABUQX010029276.1:7500-40000 GCA_015478945.1 Trachelipus rathkii | reverse complement strand
AAGCAGGGCGCAGCATGCACCCTCCGCGTGGTGCGACCAGCCGCGTTCCGCCCGCCGCGTGCGCCCGCAGGGCAGCAATATTTTCCGCGTACCGTCGCCGCGTAGCCCCGCAGCGCAATATTCCCCCGCGCGAATGAAAAATATATAATACTATGAGTCATTCAATTTTGTAGTTCATACTTAAAGTCATTTTTTGTATTAAAAACCCCATTTTCGTATCACTAAACTGTTAACATTCAGACGTTTATTATGTATTATTATTTAACATATTTCATAGTTGTGATAATCAATGTAATATTCAAAAAATTTCTTTTCAAATATACTATGAAGTCATTCATTTTTACTTCATACTTAAACATTTTTTGTTAAAAACAGATACTTTACAGACCTTAAAACAGTAAATCAGTAAATCAATAGAGGTGTTACCTAGCACCAGAGGGATTAGTATGCTTTTGTTTTACTGCTTTACTGCTTTAACTCATATGTTTTACTGCTTTAACTCATATATTTATGTAACATTACATACCTTAAAGCAGTAAATCAGTAATCAATAGAGGGGTGTTACATAGCAACAAAGGGATTAGTATGCTTTTGTTTTACTGCTTTACTGCTTTAACTCATATGTTTTACTGCTTTAACTCATATATTTATTAACATTACATACCTTAAAGCAGTAAATCAGTAAAACAAAAGCATACTAATCCCCTTGTTGCTATGTAACACCTCTATTGATTTACTGATTTACTGCTTTAACTCATCATGTTTTTTACTGCTTTACTCATATATTTATTAATCATTACATACCTTAAAGGCAGTAAAATGCAGTAAATCAATAGGAGGTGTTGTACATAGGCAACAAGGGGTTTTAGTATGCTTTTTGTTTTTAACTGCTTTACTGCTTTAACTCATATGGTTTTACTGCTTTAACATATATTTTATTAACATTACATACCTTAAGCAGTAAATCAGTAAATCAATAGAGGTGTTACATCGCAACAAGGGGTTTATAAATCCTTTTGTTTTATCTGCTTTACTGCTTTAAACTCATATGTTTACTGCTTTAATCATATATTTTTTAACATTACATACCTTAACGCAGTAAATCAGTAAATATAGAGGTGTTACATAAGCAACAAAGGGGTTAGTATGCTTTTTTGTTTTACTGTTTTACTGCTTTAATCATATGTTTTTTAACTGCTTTACTGGCTTTAACTCATATGTGTTTAGACTGGCTTAACTCATATGCTTTACTGGCTTTAACTCATATATTTATTAAACAATTAATATTTTTTATTTTGTTTTACTACTTTTTATTATTATTTTCATTATGTTATTTTTATTAATTTATTTTTATTTTTATTATTTATTATTTTATTTTTATTATTTTATTTTTATTTTTTATTATTATTAATTTTATTTTTATTATTATTTTTTTATTATTATACTTAGTGTTATTTACTTCATGCCTAATTGTTATTATCATTTTAACCAGACACACACACACCAGTGTCATTTACACACACAAACTTACACAGCACACACACCTACAACCTACACACATACATAGACATACACCTACACTTACACACACACACACCAACGCACACACACCACACACACTTACACTCGCCCATAGACCCACCCTGTTTAAACATATCAAAGATAAGTTCTTTTTGTATGAACATAACGTAATAATTTATTAAAACATTTTATTTTTTAAACAGCTAGAATTGGCTTTGCACGTGAATGGTGGTAAGAGCATAATTTTAGTTTTTTAAAACTTCTATATTAATTAATTATTATCTTTGACAAAGAATTTATTATTAGTTGTTAATACTTTTTGTTTTATAAATTTTATACTATCAAGTTTTAAAAAATAATTTTTTAGTAAAATTTTATGCAATTTTATTAAAACATATATTTTACGTAACTTAAAACAATAAATCAGTAATCAGTCACAGGCAAGCCCTTAGTTCCTTCAACACCAAAGCCTAATGCCAACGTTTTGTTCTATTGACTTACTGCTTTACAACATTTAGTCATGTAATAAGTATAAAAATAACAAAATAATTTCTTCTCTGCTAACATAACATGTATTCTATTAAAATCATTCTAGATTTTATTTAAAATAAAATTATTCACTTACATTTATATTATTCGCTCCATGTTAACTAAAAATATTTCAAAGTTTTTTTAAATAATTTGGATTTTCTTTATTATCTATGTACATTTTCAATCCAACACGAGAAAACACAACAACCCCCCTCCTTACAGATACGAAAACTGATCTCTTTCTGTAAAATATTGTTTTGAAATAACTACTTTAGGCCTAAATTAGGATAAGCCCTTTTTGGTACCCGGGGCGATTTATGGCCTAAATACCAGGTTCAAAAATATATTTCAAACTGACCATCTTTTCTGTAAAATGTGGTGCAATTACTACGTTAGGCCTAATTTAGGCCTAAATTTAGGATAAACTTTTTTGTATCCAGGGCTGATTTAAGCCTAATAACGGGTCAAAAGGTAATTTTATAAATATTTTATATATTATTTTATAAATATATTTCAAACTGAAACATGCTGCGATCGGTAGATACTTTAAGCAGGTAACGAAGGAAATGTTTTTACCTTTCTTGTGAGTTGGACGGAGTAATCCTTATCTCCATATGACCGCGCATGTGATTGGTTCGATGACTTCTTTTAAATCGCTTTTTGGTTTTTAGGTATGTAAAAACATGTTTTTTCATATCCTGAGCCTTATCTGGGATTGGACTGAAAATTATCTTAGTTCTTTAAAAACTTATATTTGAGAAGGTATGTTTTTAGATGCAAACTCATTTTAAATCAACCGTTTTTGGCTGTTAAGGCGTGCAACAAAGTTTCTGAATTTAAATAAAAGTGTTCTATTTTTCACACTAAGTGTAATATCAATGAATCTCTACCTTTAATCAGGTATACTCAATACAAGACATGTGTCCAAGTGGGCAAGATCGATCCCAGGAAGTAGGGTTTGCCTTCTTATATAAAAGAAATACCCCGATGGATTTGAATTTTCAAGTGTGCTACCCATTTCACGCATGTATATTATAACCAAGCGAATTTTCAATGAGTCCAGGGACATGAAATTACTGTTGTTATGTAAAATCCACATCTGGAAGAGTGGCTTACAGAATACTTTACAACACGCCATACTGTCAGCTTTAAACTGGACCGAAACAGTTATTAGTCTGCGTGAAGAAACCAACGATAAGGCAACTTACGTCTACTCATTTTTAAATAAACATGCAAACATTAATCAGTTTGGAAGTTTAGATTATGGAGAGAAAATAATGAAACAGCCTTATTTTGACCTACAATTCAATATGGATTCCTACATTTCAGGCCTAAGCAGCTGAAATTTGTTAGCAGGTTCCCGTAGCGAATGTTAAATGTCAGATGAAGAAGACATAATGCTGTTATCTAATTAAATGTAACCGTAATTCAAATGTACATGTTATAAACCAAAGAATACTAACGGCCTTTAAGAAAAACCCTGATCGAAGATCCTACGCTCATCATCGATCGCTTCATAAGTTCTATAGACGTACAGAAATTCATTTATTTACTTAGAAAACAATGGCAGAGAGAAGTATTTATGCGGTTGGATCCAGAGTGTAAATATACTATGATATCTGAGCGGGAACGTTTTACCATATGTGATTAACTGAAAGTATTACCTGCAGATCGAAACTATACGTCATCGATAATGATATAAGAATGAATTGGCATATTGTGCTAAAGATTTTAGAGAGTTTTAATATACAAATTAGTCATGAACATCATGTGTAACATGTTATGTGGAAGTGTTATATATAATAATATTCCTGTTTATATTTATTGTTAACCTTATATATAATAAATTCATTGGTGTATAATATATTATTTACACGATTGTTTAATATCTTAAATGTTAACCTAATATATATTATATACTATTTATATATATATATATATATATATATTATTATATATATTATATTATATTATATATATATATATATATATATAGTATATATTATTATATATAATCTATATATATATATATATAATCATTGTAAGATAATGATTATTAAAATTTCCTAATTATATAGTAAAGTTTTTATTATCCTTATTTTACTTTCTTAAAATAAATATTTACATGTATGTTAAGAGTTTAAATAAACGAAACTTTAAGGCTCAGGATATAAAAACATGTTTTTACTACGTAAAACCAAACAAGCGATAAAATAATTCTCGACAATCACATGCGCAGTCATATAGAGATAAGGATTTCTCCGTCACTCACAAGAAAGGTAAACATTTTCTTCTTACTGCTTAAAGGATTTACCGATCCAGCATGTTTCAGTTTTGAAATATATTCTATTAAATAATAATAACATTGATCCTCGATTCTTGTCTATACTGGAAATTACCTTTTGACCCGGTATTAGGCCTAAATCAGCCCGGGATACAAAAAGGGTCTATCCTAAATTTAGGCCTAATTAGGCCTAACGTTAAGTTTATTGCACCATGCACCACATTTTAACTAGAAAGAGGTCCCAGTTTGAAATATATTTTGACTGGGAATTAGGCTAAAATCGCCCCGGGGTACAAAAAGGCTTATCCTAAATTTAGGCCTAAAGTAGTTATTTCAACAACATTTTACAGAGAGAGGTTCAGTTTCGTATCTGTTAGGAGTGCGGTTGTTGTGTTTTCTCGTGTTGGATTGTCAATGTACGTAGATAATAAGAAAACCCTAATTATTTAAAAAAAACTTTGAATTTTTTTTGTTAACAGTGGGCGAATAATATAAATGTAAGGAATCAATTGTTATTTTTAAATAAATCTAGAATGATTTTAATAAATCACATGTTGATGTTAGCAGATGAAGAGCCTATTTTGTTTATTTATTATACTTATTACATGCTAAGATGATGTAAAGCAGTAAGTCAGATAGAACACAAAACGTGGCATAGCTTGGTGTAGAGGGATACTAGGGGCTTGCCTTAACTGATTTACTGATTTTATTGCTTTAAGGTACGTAAAATATGATGTTTTTTAAATAACATTTATGAATTTTAAGTAAAAATTATTTAAAACTTGATAGTTATATAAAAGTTATAAACAAAAAGTATTTAACAGTTATTAATAAATTCTTTGTTCAAAGATAATGATGTGATTTATTATAGAAGTTTTTAAGAAACTTTGAAATTAATTTATAGTGTATATATTGCAAATGAGTAATATAATGTACGTGTTTAATTAAACATAAAATGTTTGTAATAAATTTACGTTATGTTCGTAACAAAAGAACTTAATTTTATTTGATATGTTTAAACAGGGTGGGTCTATGGGCGAGGTAAGTGTGTTGTGTGCCGTGTGTGTGGTTGCATGTGTGTGTAGGTGAGGTGTAAATGTCTATGTATGTGTGTAGGTGTAGGTTTGTGTGTGTGTGTTTATTCGTGTGTGTGTGTATGTATGTGTGTGTGTGTGTGTGTGTGTGTGTGTGTGTGTGTGTGTGTGTGTGTGTCGTGTGTGTGTGTGTGTGTGCTGTGGGTGTGTGTGTGTGTGTGTGGTGTGTGTGTGTGTGTGTGTGTGTGTGTGTGTGTGTCTGTGTTTAAATGATAATAACAATGAACTTGAATTAAATAACACTAGTAATAATAATAAAATATAATAAAATAAATAATAATAATAAAAATAAAAATAAAATAATAAAAATAAAATAATAATAATAAAAATAAAAATAAAATAATAAAAATAAAATAATAAAATAATAAAAAGTATTAAAACACAAATAAAAAACATAGTTAATAAATATATGAGTTAAGCGTAAAGCATATGAGTTAAAGCAGTAAAACATATGAGTTAAAGCTGTAAAGCAGTAAAACATATGAGTTAAAGCAGTAAAGCAGTAAAAAAAAGCATACTAAACCCTTGTTGCTATGTATACCATCTATTGATTTACTGAATTTTACTGCTTTTAAGGTATGGTATATGTTATATAAATATATGCAGTTAAAGCAGTAAAACAATATGAGTTTAAAAGTAACGTAGTAAAACAAAAGCATACTAAACCCTTTGTTGCTATGTAACACCTCTATTGATTTACTGATTTACTGCTTTAAGGTATGTAATGTTAATAAATATATGAGTTAAAGCAGTAAAACATATGAGTTAAAGCAGTAAATCAGTAAATCAATGGAGGTGTTACATATCAACAAGGGGATTAGTATGCTTTTGTTTTACTGATTTACTGCTTTAAGGTATGTAATGTTAATAAATATATGAGTTAAAGCAGTAAAACATATGAGTTAAAGCAGTAAAGAAGTAAACAAAGCATACTAATCCTTTGTTGCTATGTAACACGCTATTTGATTTACTGATTTACTGCTTTAAAGGTATGTAATGTTTAATAAATATATGAGTTTAAAGCAGTAAAACATATGTTAAAGCGTAAAGCAGCAAAACAAAAGCATACTAATTCCTCCTTGCTGAACACCTCTATTGATTTACTGATTTACTGTTTTAAGGTTTGTAAAAGTATCTGTTTTTAAAAAAAATGTTTTAAGTATGAAGTAAAAATGAATGACTCATAGTATATTTGAAAAGAAATTTTTTGAATAGTTTACATTGATATCACAACTATGAAATATGTGTTAAATAATAATATTAATAGGTATGTAATGAGTTACAGTTTTAGGATAGCGAAAATGTTTTTAATAAAAATGGTTAAGTATGAAATAAAAATGAATGACTCATAGTATATAATTTTTTCATTCGCGCGGGAATATTGCGCCTGCGGGCGCACGCGGACGACGGTTACCGTGGAAATATTGCGCCTGCGGGCGAGCGGCGGGCGGGTACGCGAAATATTGCGCCTGGGGCGCACGCGGTGGGGCGGGAAAGGGTTCGGATGCCTTTCATGTGCGGAGGGCGCTATGCTGCGCCGCTGCTTCTGAGTTACGGTGATTGGAGGCCATCAAAATGTAACTGAGTCCATGCACAAATGTAGCTGAAGCCATCAATAAATCTGAGTTCATCAAAAGATGAATCGGACAAAGTGACGTTCATCAAAAGATGACGGACAAACGGTGACGTCATCCAATAGATGAGATCATCAATTATAGGTGGTGTCAAACGATGACGGTTATCAAAGGACTAGAGTCATCAAAGATGACTTCATAAGTTGAGGTATCAAAGTTGTAGCCATCAAAGTTGAGGAATCAAAAATCATCCGAAGTGTGTGAAGTGTAGTGTAAGTGTTATCTGTGTGTGTTGAGTGTAATTGGTCTATGGAGAGTGTAAGGTGCTTATAAGTTGTCCATAGTGTTGTATGTATGTAAGTGTAAGTGTAAGTGTCCTATGGTGATGTGTAGGTGTTAAGTGTCCTATGTCAGTCGTAGTGGGTGGTGTGTGTGTGTGCAAGTATATATATATATATATAATATATATATATATATTATATAATATATATATATATATATAGTATAATATAGTAGCTATACGTATATATATATATATTATTATTATATATATATATATATATATATATAATATATGTATTATATATATATATATATATATCATATATATATATATATCTAATATATATTATATATATATATATCATATATATATATATATATATAAATATATATATATATATATATATATATATATAGGCTATAAGTGAAGATAAAAGACTAAACTCATAGTAGGAAGGCATCTAGCAGCTTGTATATACAGCCAATCGATTCTCATACCTTTAACCTAGGGGTAGACAAACCCATATTAGGGCTATTCTAGGGTCAGGGGAGGCTAGAAAGGCTTTGAAAAAGTGGCACTCAGTTGGCACTATGTGGCACTCAATTGGGGCACTATGGTGGCATCATATGGCACTCTACTTGGGCAGCTCATTGGCATCATTGCACTGCACTGGCACTTATAGGCATCCATTAATACTCATAGAACAATATAGAGAACACTCCTAGACACTCCTTACGGTGATTGGGAACCATCAAAGTGTACTGAACCATCAAAAATGTACTGAACCATCAATAATGCTGAGTCATCAATATAGGCGCCATCACACAAGAATGACACGTCAAAGATGAAACGCGCCAAACGATGAACGTCATCAAGTTGAGTCATCAAAGATGAACCTATCAAGTAAACTGACAAAGATTGAGTCATCAAATTGAGCCATAAGTTGAGGCAATCAAAAAAGCTACAAGGTCAAAAAAGGCTACAAGGCCAAAATTGTCCCCTAGGATACAAAAGGGTTGACCGAAAATTTGGGTTTCAAAATTGCTCCCTGGAAGACCAAAGGGTTGGCCGAAAAATTAGGGTTGCCGAAAAAATAGGGTTGGCCAAAATTGACCCCTGGAAGACCAAAGGTTGTAGTGTGTGTGTGTGTGTGTGTGTTGGGTGTGGTGTGTGTGGTGTGTGTGTGTGTGGGTGTGTGTGTTGTGTGTGTGTGTGTGTGCGTGTGTGTGTTGGTGTGTGAGTGTATAAGTGTCAACGTGATATATATATAATATATCTATATATATATATAGTATATATACTATTATATATATATAGTGATAGGATATTATATATAGATATAATATATATATATATAATATATATTATTATATAATATATATATATATATTAGTAATATTTGATATATATAGTATTATTTATCACAGTGGTATCGCTACGTGGGTAGATATAAATGTGAATTAGGTTGAGTGTAGGTATTAGGTACTATTATATGATAGTATGGTAGTATAGTGTTAGTAGTTATAGGATAGATTCAGTTGAATGATATATATGGTTTATACGTCTACGTATAGTCAAGTAGTATATATTATAATTGATATCTAAGTAGGTAAGTAGTATAGATATGGTATTATATATAATAATATAGTGATATGTATAGTAGTAAATATATTTATATATATATATATATAATATATATATATATATATATATATATATATATATATATTATATATATATATATAGGTATATATATATATATATATTGTCCACGTGATATATATATATTTATATATAATTATATTATAATATATATATTATTATATACTATATATATATATATATATATATATATATATATATTATATAATATATTATATATAAGTATATATATTATATATAACGACAGCTATTATATATATATATATATATATATATATTTATTATTATTTATTATTATTTATTATTATTTATTATTATTTATTATTATTTATTATTATTATTATTATTATTATTATTATTTTTTATTATTATTATTTATTATTATTGGGCTTCCACGGGCACGCTTATATAGACTTGATAATAAAAATATCTCATCCCCAGATCTCACGTTTGGATCTGTGGACTAAATGTCCTAAACTTGCCAGAGTGGTAGGTGTTCGTATTCTATCTGGGTTTATATATTTTGATTTATGACCAAAGTGGAACTCGAACAGGTAAAGACAGCATGTCTTGAGTCAATAAGGACTGCTTGGGGCGGGAGCAGGGAGGGATGGTGGAAAGTAGGGAGTCATGGCCGGGTGTGTGTGTGTGTGTGTGTGTGTGTGTGTGTGTGTGGTGTGGTGTGTGTGTGTGTGTGTGTGTGTGTGTGGTGTGTGTGTGTGCTCAAGTTAGGATAGATACACACAGGATAGTTACCTACAGGCGTTCAAGTTAGGATACGGTATCAAGGTCAGAAATGGTATCAAGGTCAGGATATCAAGGTCCAGAAAAGATCAGAAATATCAAGGTCAAGACATCAAAAAGGGGCTAAGCCCCTAAAGGGAGGCCAAAACTAGGAGGGAGATACGTACGACGGATGCTTCGCAACCGTCTGGCAAGCCCCTTCTACGAAGGGGCTTCAAAAAGGTCAAGGCCAAAAAAGATACAAGGCCAAAAATTAGCGTGGGCCAAAATTGACCCATGGAAGACCAAAGGGTTGGCCAAAAAATTAGGGTTGCCAAAAAATTAGGGTTGCCCAAAAAAATTAGGGCTGCCAAAAAGGTCAAGGCCAAAAATTAGCGGGGGCCAAAATTAACCCATGGAAGACCAAAGGGGGGCCTAAAATAGGGGGGCACTACGTACAACGGATGCTTCGCATCCGTTTGGCGCGCAAAAAAAGGTCAAGGCCAAAAAAGGTCAAGGCCAAAAAAGGTCAAGGCCCAAAAATTACAAGGCCAAAAAAGGTCAAGGTCAGGTAAAAATCGGGTGGTCCAAAAATGAGCCGGCTTGCAATATCCCGTTCCTACTACTCACGCCCATTCGTTCCTCCTTCTTTTCAAAAAGACATCTTTCTCAATCTTCATTCACTTTCTCATTCAAACAACGAGGCTTCAGGCAACCTGTTACAGCTCGTTTTGTTTGGCCCGACGTAATGTAGAATATTATGACAAAAGTAAGTAATCGAATATTATGACAAAAAAAAATTATTATTCAAAATTATTTCTGCCTAGAATTGAAAAAAATAAGAGATTTTTAAAATAATTTTCAGTAAAAAAAAAATCAAATAAAAAATTCAGGGCTTTCAGTATAAATGTATAAACTTTCTCTTGTGCATGCTCACATCAAAGACTGATAAAATGAGGTTGTAGTCCTTTCTATTTCTGGTCAGAATTTGATGGGACAGGAAAAAAATACTCAATCATTTCAAAATTTGCAATAAAATTTAAAATCAATTTACTTAGAAAAAGATTTTGGTTCTAATTTTTGACAAAAAAAAATTACTTTATTTTTTACCAAAAAAAAAATCTGCAGTACAATAGAATTAAGAATAGGTTGAGTAGAAAAAATTATCTTCATTTCTCACATTATATGTGATCTCATTTAATTCAGAATACATCAAGCTTTTTAGGGGTGGGGAAAGAATGAAAGATACTCAAAATTTGAAGAAAGGAATTTCATTCTAGAATAGATTCAGGAAATTGTATTATATAATGGAAATTTTGAATAGGACTATCTTGTTTAATTTACTAGAATTTTAATGTGTTATGAACTATCAAGGATCCTGTAATGCATTGTAGTTTGAGATTTCACTCAGAAGAAAAACAATGAATTAGTTTTGAACTCTCCTTTATGGTTCTCTATTTGTCTTGTGATTATAGCCGAGTTTTAATATTTAAACTTTACCTATACTAATCATAGTATTGTGAATCCGAATTTTCAAAAATATTTTTTCAAATCTTTAAATTTAAAAAAAAAAAAAAAAAAAAACAATAAACCATGAGCAAAACAAGGAGGAGACATATATACACATAAAAGCAGCCAGATAGAATTAAGTAAGTTGTTTGTATGGCAGATAAAAGCAATTCATATTAATAATAACACACAATCATATGTATAAAAAAAACATCAACAACAGCAACAAGCCCATAAGTTTCAAATTTCTGTGAATAGTAAGAAAAATTTTTGTAAAAAATTTCCATATTTATATAAATTTATAACAAATTAAAACATGCAAAAGGTGATTTAGAAATTAATTTTTCCAAGATTAGATTGAAATCCTTTGTTTGATTTCAGGAAATTTTTTGTCTGATTTCAGATATCTCTTTTCTAGAAATTAAAACATTATTTTGAAATGAATGAGAGAATATGAAAAGTATGGAAATGAACATATCCTTTTTTGTTCAATCTATTTTTACTTTTAAAGCAGATTTTGAAATAATTGAGGCAAAATTTTTCTCTTAGGTAGCAATATCATTTATAATGATATGGATGGAAAGTTTTTTTCCTGAAGTGGTTATTTGTCATAAATCGGAAACAATAGTAATTTTTTTTTTAAACTTAACCGAATTTAAATTTCATTACACATTTTGGTTGGGAGAGCTCTTCCTTATGTTTCTTTGCATAGGCGATTCTTAAAAAAATCACTGCATATACCCTAAATAAATTATAGTGAAGCATAAAAACAAAACAAAAATGACTGACGTCTTTAGGATAAAAGTTACAGACTCGCAAAATTGTGAATAATCCTAAAGGCTTTTCTTAGACTCCAACTGACCTGAACTTTATTTTATCCCACTTTACAGTGTATGCTACTTTACAAATCGCGAGGTAAATAAAGACTATAACCACGAAAACCATGGTGTGAAAATGATAGCATTGGAAAATGTATAAATGAATATCAAATTTAATCTTGATATATATATAATATATATTATATATATTATATTATATTATATATATATATTATATATATAATATAAATATATTATAGATATTATATTATATATATATATATATATATATATATATATATATATTATAATTTAGCAGCTATCAGCCGTCAAATGCTGATCAGACATATTGAAAGTTTCAGCGGAGGAAATTACTGTCGAAGTAAGGCATGCTCTATAAAAACGCAACGAGCTTGTTGATTGCAAGCAATAGAAAACGGAAACACATTAATACATAAAAAATATGTATTTTTATAATACGTTATAATTAGTAATTACTCCTTCAGTATCCATCGATTGATGTACTTTTTCAGTTTTTCTACTAATTAAACCCTTTAAAAACGATCGTACTGCAAACATTAAGTTCGTTTTTTATGTCGCAGAATTAGGGAGGGCAAGTGGCCCCCTGGCCCCCCTGTCTAAGCCATATATTTAGATAGTATATAATAATTTATATATATATTATATTATATATATTATATATATATAATTATTTATATCTAGGTATTATATATAATATATATAAACAAATGCCAGTTGACTCAATTTCTGAGCTTCAGCGTCTAGGTAGGCCTACGCTTAACAGGCACACTTAAATCCATCAGGTTAGGATTAGCCTACGGCAATCACCAATCACATTATATGTTACGGGTACCGGTTTAGCCATCCATTCAGCAGATACGTTTTGTTAAATATACACATATAAATATTTGTGCTATGCTAAGCAAATATCTTTAAAATAACTGAACTGCAGAACCTAAACAAGGGACCTAAACCTATGTTGAATCGCATAATGTTAGACCTAACCTAACCTAGATGGACTACGTTGGAAGTAAAGTAAACCTAAACCTAAATGCGTTTCATTTTCCTCTGATAATATATATACTATATATATATAATAATATATATAATATATATATATAATATATTATACTTATATATATATATATATATATATATATTATATAGATAGTATATATATTATATGATATATTATTAATATATTATTATTATTATATTAATTTATTTTATATATATATATATGTATTTATATAAAAATTATTATTTAGTATATATGTATTTTCATAAATATAAATATATAGTAAATATAATATATATATAATATATATACTATATATATATATTATATATATTATGTATTATATATAATATATAATATATTATATATATATAATATAATATATATATCTTTATGATGTATATATACTAATTCTATTATATATTATATTTATATATATAATATATAGTTTATATATATAATATATATATAATATATATATATATATATATTATATATTATATATATTATATTATTATATATACTATATTATATTTATATATATATATTATATATATATAACTATAATTATATTACAGGTGTCGTATATCCAGGAATTTTTTTCGGGGGGGCCAAAAAAGAAATCGTTCTTTATATATATATAGATTATAATTTATATATAATATATATATATATATAAATATTATTATAATTACTATATAATATATATATAATATATATAATATATATATATATATAATATAATATATATATATATATATAATATATATATAAAGGAAAGACAAAATATTAAATTACCTAATTAAAAATGGGAATAATTTATATGAATTAACTTATACATTACTTAAATTGTTAAATTTAATCGCCTGAAATGAGGTGAGCGAGTCCGAGATAACATCTTTCAATTTTATTTCAATACGACATTTCGATGTATGTAGAGGAGGCAAGTCCAATAAGTCTTTCATCTCCTATAGTATTTCTCAAGTAGTTTTCAGAAGTCTAATGTTTGAAAGCTTCTTTCTACTGCTGAAGCATTAAACACGCGTAAAATTGCCAGTTTTTGCAACCAAGATGTAAATATTGAAATTGTTGACTGCGAACAAGAAACTAGTCCATCTATTGCTGTTTTTGGGCAACCTGTGCTGTGATGCCATTTCAATTCCCAAAAATCCAATTCCTGCTTTTCAACGCAATATCTTTCATCTGCGGCATCTCAGAGATTTCCTTTGTAAATAATAGTCTGCCACCAATCTTGATCAATCTGTCTCATAGCGTTCACATATAACCGTTCCGGATATGAAAGATTCCCAAGCGAAATTTAAAACTTCTCCTTCTAATGCCTGATATAAAATGATTCCAAAAATTTATTCCATGGATGTGCATTAATAAGTCTGTGGGTCGGAAATAGGAATGTTGGTCTGTATTTTGGAATTTGTCAATTCTGAGTACAGCAATTTCAATAACTCAGTCAGATTCAGATGCGCTCTACACATTCTCAAAAAATACTAGAAGAATTCTAATGTATGCATTTCTCTTGATGGTTTTCAGTTTAATTCGTTAACAATAGACTGTACGAGATTTGTTCCTGCAAGCGACGGAATCTATATAAAAATAATTTAATAAGCATTATTATTATTATTAACGGATATGATGATCCTTAAAAATTTTTAGTGTCTAGAAAATTCCGGGGGGCCATGCCCCCTGGCCCCCCCCTAAAATACGCCACTGTTATATATATATTATATTATAATAATAGTAATATATTATACTTATTAGTATTATAATATATACTAATAATATGATATTAATATATATTATATATATATATATATTATACTATATATAGATATTTATATATACTCAGTTACTGGCAAATTTATTATGGGATTTTCAAAAAATTTTCAAAATTTTCAACAAAAATGTCAACAAGAATGTATTTTAAGATCTATTGCAATCATTTATTTTTTAATACAAGTAGACCGAACAAATATTTAACATTAATTTTTAGAGATTTTAGTCTATATTCGAGTAAATGCTGGCGAAACACTGTAGAAAATAACTTGGACCCACGTGTATTAGTCCGCGCACGAGATTTTGACGAAATCATTCTGTGTATTAGTTTGGCTTTGTGAAGTTGAATTTTCTGCCTCTTATAGACTTTAATTTTTATTTTTTGCAGGTAAACACCACTCAAGGGCGATTATTAAAATAGGACTTGTTCTTTTATATTTTTTAACAAATCTATTCTATTTAAAAATTTAGAAAATGGGTAATTTTAAGGATTGAGTCCACGCAACAGTTAGGACAAATAAATGTTCTTTAGTGTAGATACGCCGTAAAACAGAAAGAAAAGCCAAAAAAAGTGAATGTAATCAAGCTTCAATCGTATAGAGCAATTATTAAAAAAGGAAAATGGAAAGATATTTCGACAATTTGAACTCGAGTAGGGTTGGAAAATGTGGTCAGAAACGTAAAACAACTCCTAGAATGGATAGAAAGATAAATAAATAGATAGGCTCTTCTTAACAGAAGATTAACTTGCAACAGATTTCTTGTTTCAAACTGGCGCGGAGAGTGTTATCTTGCCCGAAGAAGACAGATGAACCAAAGAGGCTTTTGGAAGTTGATTGAACGAATATTTCGCCGAGAAGAAGCCTCGACTTACGAGATTGATGATGAGGACACGGTTAATGCCTGGCTTAAGAACCATGTTGAGGGACTTCCGAGCAATGGGGAAAGGTAAGAATGACACATCTTAGTAACTGATAAGTTGGACAAAAGATCATTAATTATTATTTAGAAGTTGTGGTGGCATAAAAAATAATTATTAGTGGATATAAGGAAACATATTTCTGTTTACAGTATCTGTGACAGTCATTTTTTTAACATGTACTGTATCATTATTTATATATTCAATTTCCTGGAAAGTACGTCTTGTTTCGCTAAGGAACTGTAATTTTCTTTTTTCATGTTGTAGTCTTCTCTGACGAATCAACCATCGCAGTACTTAATGACCGTGTTCAGACTGTTCGAAGACGAGCTGACGTGAGAATTTAGCTCAATGTCTAGAAAACAACATAAAATTCCAACCAAAATCATGGATTGTGGGAGCATTTCTGTGCATGGAACAAGCCGTTTACACATTGTTGATGGACACATGGACCACATTTAAGTACATAGGAGTACTTAAAGGTCGGTTTGTTACCTCAATAAGGAATGAGTATTGTTGAAACGTTCCTTGGATAATTACCACAAGACTCAGCTCCATGCCATACTGCAAAATCGGTGAAGAAATGGTGCACAGAAAATTTCGTTCAGGTGCTCCCATGGGCTGGAAATTCTCCAGACATGAATCCTATACAGAGTTTATGGTGCATACTCAAGGATGAAATACATAAACAGCCCATTACGACCAAACAACAACTTATAGAACGTCTTATTGAAGTTTGGTTTCGATCTCCGAATTCAAGAAAGGCAGGAACTTTGATGCACTGGCATGCACAGACGTGTTAACGCAACTATTCATGCAAAGGCTGGCCAAAAACTGCTTATAAAAACATAATCATATACAACTATCAATATAGACCCCAACATAAATGTTTTTTTTATCAATTAACTTTATTTTTTTTACCCTTTTGTTGAAAATTTGAATTTTTTTTGAAAATCATAAAATATACTCTAAATGTACTGTATAGATATATCATTATATATTATATATTAATATATATATATATATTATATATATTATATATATATACTAATATATATATATATTATATATATTATTATATATATTTATATATAGTATATATATTATATATTATATATATATATATATATATTTTATTTATATATAATATTATATAATATAATATATATATATATATATATATATATATGATTCATCATATATATTATAATATTATTAATATATATTATATATTATATATATTATATATATATATATATAGTTATATTATATATATAATTAGTTATATAATATATAATATCATTATAATATATATATATAAATATACTATATACATATATAATATACATATATAGTATATATATATATAATATATATATATACTATATATATTTATATATATATTTATATATAATATATATATATATATATATATATACTAAATATATATATATATATATATATATTATATTATAATATATATAATATAGTTTAATATATATATATGATATATATATATATAGTATATTATATATATATAATATAGTATATAATATATAAATAGATATATATATATTATATATTGAATATATATAATATATAATAACTACGTAATACTATATATATATTATATATTATATATATATATATATATATATATATAGTTATATTATATATATATATATTATTATATTATATATATAATTATTTTCATTGTAGCATTACTTAAATATAGTATATTATAGTATTATAGTATATAGTATAATTTATATATATAATATGATTAATCTATTATATATATATATATATATATATATAATATATATATATAATATAATATATTATAATAATATATAAGATATATTATATAATATATTTACGTACAATTGTTCTATTATATAAAATAGTTGATGATCGTTAAAAAAATAATGAAATTATCAATAAATAATGATGCGTCGATAATCTGAAATACATTTTGACAGTTTATCTTCATCCCTACAAGAACAGAATAGCCTTAAAGTTATTTTTTTGTAGTACTACTTTTTTATATTTTTTATTTAAAACTAATAAAACTTAAAATTAACAAGCAAAATCGCAAAAAAAAACTTCAAATAATTTTTTATGCCGCTTTTCGTAAATTAAAAGTTTATAGTTTTAACAGTAATAACATAATTGCTTCTCACCGAAAGTAGACTACTAGATAAGCATGCCTTCTTAATTTTTTTATCATGTCACCTGGTCTCTCGTCTATATCTACTATAAAGAATTTATTGGTCTCAGTTAGAGATGTAGCGGATATCCGCATCATTTTTCTCTATCGCATTCGCATCCGCATTATTTTTTTTGTGGATAGCGGATAGTAGTATTCATTTATGAATAATGAACTTAAATGCATTCCTCAAGACTTTCATGTAGCAAGATTTCAGACTCGTTAGAATGGTTTATAAGGTTTATATAATACTGAGAGGCATGGGAGAAATAAAGGAAAGCCGTCTTCCCTTACGCTTCGAACAAAACAAAAGTTAAAAGCCTGACAGGTGATGATAAATGCGAGTTGTTTACGAGGTTAATTATGTACTGCTTCTTAACATTTAGAACAGTGTAACTAGACTATTATTAGCTAGAAATTCTTTTTTGTCAGACGGGATTCCTCTAGTTGCAGCGATGAAAGCTGTGCTAATACTGCTATTAAAAGTAAGACTTTCAAAGATGACAGAAGACAGAAACACTAATGCTTCAGATAGATAATAGATTTCAAATTCTTCAAAACGATTACGTACAAATGTGCAATAGCAACATTTCTGGATCCTAGATACAAAACTAAATTTCTTGAACCACGTGTGTTTCACAGAGGGTAAAATTTATGTTTCACAGAGGGTTAAAATTTATTTAGTAGCCTATGTTAAAATGCTGCTAAAGGCAGAAATTTCACCAGGCAATAAAAAAAGATTACAAAAATAGACACACATTTACTATTTGTTAGCGAAAGCCCATTGCTGAAGCATGAACGTTCTTTTAGCTTCTAGCATCGATGAAGAGAGTCGTGTTCAGAGGTGTCAAAAGACCAACTCTGCTCATTGATCGAGATTATCAAATCGAAAATCTTAGAAAGAGAAAGAGTCCGATGTATGATCCAGAGTCTAAATAATTGTAAAAAGTTTTGACATCTGCCGGATGTCGCCAGAGAAAATACTTAGCTTCCCTCAAACAAGATGTAACACTGTGAGCGTTTTTCATCGGTGCAGATATCATTTATGAAGAAAAGAAAAAAAAAAACTCTTCCTTGATATCCTCTGAAGCTGTAAATTTAGACTCAATTGAGAATTATTAATTTCAAGTATTATTATTATTATTATTATTTATATATATATATATATATATAATTAATTATATATATATATATATATATTATAATATTATATAATATATATACTATATAGTATTATATATATATATATATCATCATATATATAACTATATATTTATATTATATCAATAAATAATATAATATATAATTTTAATATAATATTAATAATTGTAATATTAATAATATAAATAATAATAATAATAATTAATAATAATAAATTAACTGAAAGGTAAGATAGAAGAATGGTTTGGAAGCTACAATGACTAGAGAAGGTGTAGCAATAATAATGAAAGAAGAATGGTTGAAGTAGGTAAAAGAAAATAGATTTACTTGTTCAGGTTAATGTTGGTAAAGATTAGACTGAGGAGTGAAAATTGGATATTTGTAAGTGCCTATTCCCCCATAAATTGCACTGCATAGGCAGATGCTTTAATTTTGAAGATGTTTTGAAAGATGTAAACGTATGTTTGGGTAGTTTTAATAGAAATGATAAAGTTTGCTTCTTAGGTGATTTAAATGCACGGGTGTGTGATATAGAAGTTATATCAATAGTTGGAACTTTTGGGGTAGAATTTAAGAAAGAAAAGGGAAAAGTTGTTGGAATTAAGTGTTGCTAGAGAGATGATAATAGGAATCAAATGGTTTAACAAAAAGAGCAGCCGGGGGTATATCTGAGCACTGTTTGGTTGAAACAAAGGTAAAGGTGAAAGGAGGATGAAAGAAAAAACTATAATTTAGAAGGAGTGTAAAAGTTACAAGAGTAAAGAAGTTAGAAAATGTAGAACATTCAGCTGATTGCGAAAGGTTATTATCCGAAAATGGTGAATTGCGAAAGAATGATAGGCTGAAGTAGTGCAATAAAATTGGGAATATTATAATGTAAAAATAGTGATAACTACAAGGATAGATAGCTGAGTGAAATATATTGGTGGTTAATGTAAAATAATAGGTAGCGATTTGTTGAGTCTAGATTTGGATGCTATTATTAAAAGGTAAAAAGGTCTTTGCAAGATATTTGGCTACTAATAGCCAGGCAACATTGGAGGAATAGAAGAGGGCAAGAAATAAAACTAAAATAAAAGTGAAAGCTGAAAAGAGAAGGGCGAATGAAAGGTGGAGTGGAAAATAGCTGCAAACTATCGTGAAAAAAGTAAACTATTTTGGAAGGATGTTGACAAGGTATGAAATAAGACGGAAGAGGTTCTAATTAGTGTGAAGACTTTGATAAAAATGTTGTTGAGGATGATACGGAAGTTGATGGAAAGATGGAGAGAACATTTTAAGGAACTACTAAATGGGGAAAGGGTAGAAGATGAGAAAGTAATTCAACAAGTTAGAGTAGAAGAGTATGCTAGAGTGGAAGAGATGAAGAGTGAAAATGTGTGACGTATTAAAAAGAATGAAAAAGGGAATTCTTAAAAGGAAATGAATGGAGGTTATCAATCATCAACAAGATTATCAAGACACCTGTATTTTTCCACATTATAAGAAGTGATAAGGGTGATAAAAGGTGATATAATGGGTTATAAGGGTGATAAAACGGAGTGCTCAATTAAGAAGGAAGTATTATTGTACCAGTCTCAGGGTAGACACCGATTTCTCGAAGACGGTTTGAGATATCGTAATGAAACTTTGTAAATGGGCTATTGAGGAGTTAAATGATCACAGGAGTTTTCAAGTCTCTAGGTGATTCTAGGGGGTACCTCCCCCTGAGGGCGAAGGCGAAATATGTCAGAGTTCAGAGTTCGGTTAGGCCTAAGTGTAGCCGTCATGAACAGTGTTCATTGCACGGACTAAATGCAGGTTATTATTTTATTTTTATTATTTATGTTATTATTATTATTTATTTTATTTTATTATTATATTATATTTTATATTATTATATGATTATTATTATTTATTATTATTATTATTATTTTATTATTATTATTATTATTATTATTATATTATATATATAGTATTATTATTATATATTATTTATTTATATATATATATATATATATAATATATATATATTTTATTAATATATATATATATATATATTTATATATTATATGTTATAATCTATAATTACAGGGTTGACTTTGTATGGGCTAAATTTGGAGGTAGCTAACGACGAGTTGTCCTAAAGTTGCGAAATGTTCGTAGAGCGCTATGAAATTTACGATGCTTCGGTCGGATTTTAGAAAGTAAGCCTTATAACCGGATCAGAGGAAGTTGGCTCGCAGCCTGTGTGGCTCGGGTGCG
The DNA here is from genome assembly GCA_015478945.1 of Trachelipus rathkii. NCBI lineage: Eukaryota > Metazoa > Arthropoda > Malacostraca > Isopoda > Trachelipodidae > Trachelipus > Trachelipus rathkii. Next base: position 18,638 of record JABUQX010029276.1, on the reverse strand, counting down.
GTTGTGGGTTAGTAATTTTGTATAATAATCGTTGCACAGGATTTGTAAAGCTAATTTTGCTTGAGCCTGTAGATCTTGAATATGAGAGTTACAAGTTTCGTAAAGGGTGTCAGGGCCCTAAAGGGGTCTCCTTAGAAGATAATGCTGAACAGAGAGTGGAGAAGAGGGATAGATTCGGAGTCTGACAGAATGAGTAGTTTGAAGGAGTCTGGTCGGGAGTCCGAGTCAGTACTGCACCCGGTGCCTGGAGCGGTGCGGTGCTGACTATACTCCGTATAAACATTGTTGGCTGTCCTTATATGTCTATCGGAGTTGAGTTTCGAATGCTGGTTTCAGGAACATCAAGAAAAAAATAATAAATAGTAAATAAATAATAAAATTTTTATCTTTTATGTTTATAACATCAAATATTTGGCGTTTTGCTGAGTCTAAAGAATCGTACTCCGTAATAACGCCCTCTTACCTTGTGATCTATTGATCTATTGAAATCTTCAGTCATATTTTTTTACTAATTGTCAGTTTTACCATACCTATAATGTAAATCGTAAGTAAAACATTAGGCCTGCACTGCCCTATTGATTAGTTGATCTATTGTTCAATGTCATATTTTTTATAAATTGAATGTTTTACCATACTAAAACCAGTAATAGTAATCAGTAAATAACTGTCACCTTTGTGTCTTATTGATCTATTGATTCAAAGTATATGTTTTTTACCCTAAATTTGTCAGTTTTAGTAACCCTACGAGTAAAATAAATTATCATATTCGAAACTTTTTAAGGTAAATATTGTATCTATTCTGAATTCTAATTTTTTTTAGTAAATGTATGAGTTCATTGAAAAACATTAAAAAAGCAAATTATATTAATAATGTTAGGCTCATCCTATTCATCAAATCATACTTAGTATAACACTATTAAAAACTTTATTTTTTTGTTTTTTATTTGCTTTAAACTTTGTTTTTATAATTTTCTATTTTGTGGTTATCCAATAAGTAAGATTACACTCATCTAAAGCAGTAAATCGTAAATCAAACCACCCTCTCTACTACTACTACTATTACATTTTTTGATTATTGACTATTGGATCTATTGGTTTATGTTACATTTGAGGTGTCATATGGAATAAACATAGCATAAATTCAAGTTCTTTAATACCGACGATATAATGCTTCGTAACAAGTTTTTCTCATTATTAAAGGCTAACATAGACATACCCTGATAAGATATGATGGTAAGAAATAATCACATTTTGTACGAATAACTTGTTAACATTAAAAGTTCACACTTAACACAGTAAAGTAACTAATGATACAAAATATTACCATGGTAATGTATTGAATTGAATATGTTAGAGATTGACCATTGAAAAAGAAGTGTACTTAGGTTACGTTTTGTAGCGCATGTGTGGGTACTTTACTGCTGTTTAGTATGGAATTTTGTTAATGTTAGAGTTTATTGTACGTAAGTGTGTTAGGTTTGTTATTGTACATTTTTAATTAGTTCGCAGGTATGCTATGTTTAAGTTTATTACGTTCATACATTGTTACGTTAGCGTATATACGATGTTTAGTATATAAGAACTTATTTTTGTGAATATGTTTTATCCGAATGATATCGAGATGTGACTGAATCAATTAGATCATGATCAAGAGTCATGGATAGGTGGGTAGGGAGGGAGAGGGTGGGTGGTTTGATTACTGATTTACTGCTTTAAATCAGTAAATTATTACACTTTACTGATGAATTTATTCAAAGAGCTTATTTTTTGGTTATTTTGGATAAATTTGTTTGTTGATATTTGTTGGGAGTTATGATAGTTAGTAGGTTATGATAATTTTTTGGTTTAATATTAACCATGTTAATGAAAAACATGTTAGTTAGCTTAATTCGTTGGATTTGTATGATTAATTAGACAAGGTTATGATAATTTTTTTGTTAAATTTAACATGTTATGTAAAATTCCTTGATATGTTGAGATATGGCTGAAAAGTGTGAATGGGTTACGTTTTTTGTATGCTATGTTAGTTACTTACTGGTTTGTTAGTTGAACATTTGTTTTAATGTTAAAGTTTATTCGTACAAAATGTGTATTAGGTTTGTGTTGTACATCATATTCTTAGTTAGGTGATGTTATGTTAGCTTTATTTGAGAAAACTTTGTTTACGTTAGCATATATTCATTTTGAGTGATAAAAAACTTGAATTTTATTTACATCTTCGAAATTGTGCAACTCAATGTGAATGACTAGTAATAGTAATAGAATTATAGGGTGGTAGAAGAGGGTAGGAAGGGAGGTTAGGGTGGTTTTTGATTTACTGATTTACTGCTTTAGATTGTGTAAATAACCACTTTTTTTAAGTTATAACCTAAGGATAATTTTTAGTAAAATAAGTTTAAATTATCAATGCACAGTGACAAGTTTTGTGTTTATGTTATCCAACTATGATTTGAATCAATGATCAATAGATCATGGAATGGAAGGAGGTTGTGGGGAGGGCAGTTTGATTTACTGATTTAAATGTTTTAGGGTAGTAACATGAACAATTTTTACCCCTAAATTATGGCTGATTATAGACAAATGATTAATAGATCAATAGTCACGTATGGACAGGAGGGTGGCTGGATGGTGATTTGATTTACTGATTTACTGCTTTGGGGTACGTAAAACGTGACAATTTTAGTAAAAATATGATGAAATCAATAGATCAATAGATATAGAAGGGGGGTGGGTGGAGGGTAGTTTGATTCTGATTTACTGCTTGGGTATGGTAACCATGTTTAGTTAGTAAATATGATTGATCAATAGTAATAGATTCAGTAGATTATGGATAGGTGGTCAGTGTGGCATGGCTGGTTTTGATTTACTGATTTCTGATTTGGTATGTAAAATGTGACAATTTTAGTAACATGACTTGAATCAATGGATCAATGGATCAGTAGATCACGGAAAGGGTGATGAGGGCTCTTTGATTTACTGATTTACTGATTTACTGCTTAAGGGTATGTAAAAACGTAAATTTGTAAGTTTATAACATAAAAAGAATAAGAATTTTTTTATTTTTCTTGATGGTTCTGAACATCATTTTCGAATCTACAGACTCGATAACATACATAGCCCAACATTGTTGTTATACAATGTTTATTAGCTCAGCACCGAACCGGCCCAGCAACAGTGCCGGTACTGACTCCGACTCCTATGCTTCTGACTCTTCACGACTCATTCTATCTCTGATCCGATCTTTTCTCCTTTCTCACTTCTGTTTTGTCATTTCATTCATTTCAAAGGGGAAGTCTCCTCTATCAAGCCTTAATCATTGATGGACTTATAACCGTCTTTTTCGAGATCTATAGGTCCAGTAACATATAAAGACACTAATATCATTATTGTACAAATTTTATACCCAGCACCGCACCGGAGCCAGCAACCGGTACTGGCTGCCAACTCCTCTGATTCCGGTTCCAAGCCTTTTACGAATCAGACTCCGAATGCATCGTCAAATTTCAGCCTTCACCGACATTTCTGATTTTTTAGGGGGCATTGTCCCTTCGAGGACGCAAGGGGATTAATCTCGTCTAGACGAGATTACGTCACGCATATACTCTCCTAAATTTTAGCCCCCGTACGATAGTCTAGAACTGTTATATATATATATATATTTATATATATATATATTATTAATAATATTTTAAATTAATTATATTATATTTATATATATATATATATTATATATATATATATATATATATATTATATATTATTATATATATATATATATATTATTATATATGCAATATAATATAATAATACTAATTATATAATATAATATAATAATATAATAATAATAATATAATAATATAAATAATAATATAATATAATAATAATAATAAAAATAATAGATAATATATAATAATAATAATAATCATAACTGCATTAGTCGATTGGGCAATTGAAAAACTGGTTCGATTGGACGGCTATCATGTTAGGCCTAACCGAACTCTGAATTGGAAGCTGCAAAAGGGCGTAAGCGAATTATTTCGCGTTCGTTCTGGGGGGAGTACCCTAGAATACCGCTAGTGCATTGAAACTGCTGTGATAGTTTTACTCCTCAATGCCATTTTACAAGTTTTATTCAATATCTCAAACCGTCTTTGAGAAATCGGTGTCTACCCTGAGACTGGTACAATACTACTAAAGAAATAAATTTATCGAGTGTAGAAGGTAAAGTATATAGACGAATGTTTATAAAAAAGGTTAAGAGTATTACGGAAAAACTGCTTGGAGAAGAACAATGTGATTTTTATGGTCGATGACGTTCTGGCGATGCTGGCAGAGAAATAGTCAGAAAAAAAGAAAAATTGATTTGGAAAAGGCGTATGAGAGAATAAAAAGAGGGAGGCTCTGGAAGATATTTGAATTTAATGGAATATGTGGAATGTTGTTGTCTGCGATTAAAGCGTTTTATTGAGGCAGTAGACATGCGTTTGGAATAAAAAGAGGAAAATAGAGTTGTTTTAAATTGATGTAGGTCTCAGACAGGGATGTGAAATGCCTCCATGGTCATTTAATATCTTTATAGATAATGTAATTAGGGATGAATATAATTGGGAAAAGAGTCAATATGTATTTAAATTATGGAAATTATGCTGACAATACTGCGCTGATAGCTAATACCAAAAAACTACTTGATTTGACTTCGGGTCGAACGATTGTGCCAGGAAAATAATAAAATTATTCTGGTAAGTATAAGTTTGATGACTTATTAGGGCAGCCTCTAAGAAACGACAGTCATCTGTGTTGAATACTCAGGGATTGGGAAAGTTAGCGAAACTAGTTTTTAAGTACTTGGGAGATTAATCACTGGCTCATTCGGAGGATGAAGAGCTGGCTAAGTTGCAGAGGGTGAAGAGTGTTAGTAGCTTTGAAAAAATTGGAAATGAGAATGTATTTAGGAAGTAAAAACGAAATTTTTGACTGATTCTTGTTTCAACCATTTTAAATGGATGTGAGATTGGGCCTTCATTCTCAGATGACAAAAGGATTAAAGTTTGGAAATAAATGTCTATTTGTAGGGGTAAGGATGGAATAGGATTATAATTACCGATTAGAGAATGTGCTGCAGGAAGATTCTGGTGAGAAGAGCAAATAAGGGGTACGGATTGTATGGGCAGAGTTGAATGAATGTGAAAGATTGAACTATGAAATTTGTTTATGTCAAAGTGGACGTGGAAGAGGCAAAAAATGAGGTGGCTTGATAAGGTAAGGAGCAATTAATTGCATGAGCATTAGTATAGAATACATAGAGAAGGTAGTGATGGAATATTCCAATCAAGGCAACACATGATATTGAATTATCCCTTCGAATATGCACTGACCTTCGCATTTTATATTGGGGATAATGCTAAGTATATATTATATAATATATTTTTATATATATATATATATATTTATATATATATATATATATATAATATATATAATATAATATTATATATATATATATATATTATATTTATATTATATAATATATACTTATTTATCATTGGAAGCTTTTTATATATTTCTTTTAAAAGTTTTTACAACAGTCTTCATAAGATGTTAAAACGTAAGGTTTCGGTCTTAATTTTCTGGACCCTCCTCAGACGATTTTATTTTAAGACTAAATAAAATTATTAAAATTTTTGTAAGATTATGTAAAAGTTGAAGGGAAGATTAAGAAATTTAGTAAATTTTTCAAAAATAAAACAAATTTACTTAAATTTAAACTACTTTCATATTCATATTTCAACTATTTTACATAATCTTACAATTTTAAATAATTTTTATTTATTCTTCAAATAACAGTCTGAAGAGTCAGAAAGTCTAAGGATGAAAGCTTCGTTTTTAACATCTTTTGAGATGTTGTAAAAATTTTAAATAAGTATATCATAAGGCTTCATTATGATAAGTGCAACTCGGTGAAATTGCTTAATATATATATATTATATATATATATTATATATCTATATATATTACTATATAATAGTATATATTATAATTATATATTATATTATATATATATATTATTATAATATTATATATATATTATATATTATATTATATATACTATATATATATTTATATTTTATATATATAGTATATAATATATAATTATATTATATAATATATTATATATATATATATAGTCAATCCAGTTTCTATGGGATGGGAATTTCATCACTTGAATAGAAAGCAATTCTAGGGTTAATATTAAACTTTTATTGGGACTTACAGGTTTCGGGAAATGGTAATTTTCCAATCATCAGGGTGAAAAGCTATAAATAAACTAATATTTTAAGTAGCACAATTCATTGCTTATGTCTGTTTTTTAAATATATAATATTATATATAGAAGCATTACTTACATTTTTCTTAATTAATCAAGTTAATTTACAAATTGATATAATTAGAAAGCAAACGAAGTGCTTCCGTCGGTAAACAAAAGTTAGACACAACAAAACAAATAATGATTGATATTCTATATTTAATGGGCCAACTAAATTAAATATGGAATATTAAGCTACAAACTAGAAAATTCTCAAATCACCAGAAGTCGAGACATCTTTAGTTTCTTTATATCGAATGTAAAACATGAACTGTGGTTGACTGTGCCGAGTTAGTAGCTGTAGTTTAAATGGGCCGGATTGACAGTTCGCACAGGGTTTAATGTTGTGAATATACAAAGTTTCCCAAATATGTAGGTTGGTTGGCGATTTTGTTTGTGTTATATAGTGAAATTATTGTATTAAAGGTGTGGTCTTGGGTATTAAGTGTTCTCTAATAGCGGAATGGAAGGGGAATTCAAACAGATTTTTGGAGGGTAGAATGCTCTGTGCTCGTTCCTCGCGTGGAATTGGCGCGAGGTGCTGTCAATGCAGATATCATTACAGCTATCACAAAATTTATAAATAATTGAGGATGAAGAGATGCCAGGAATGGTTTTACTGGATTGCAAATGAGAGTCGTGGGAATGAGGTTGTTGATTCTAAATTAACATTCAAGTTGGGGAAATCGCTTGTAAGAGGGAGGATCATCTTTCGAAGTTTTTTCGTGAATGTGTTCATAAAAAGTAATTTTATATACAATGCATTTCAAAGCGAATACGTTAGAAGTTTGTGTGTGGAGGTAGTTAGAATCCTTTATGTCTTTAAGGATAATGAACGAGGTAAACATTTTTTTTTAAGAAATTAGAGAAATTATTCTCATGCATGAATAGGTAATTGAAAATAGGTGAAGCTTATATACTAAAGTTTTAATACTCTTGCATTTATATATAAGTGGGGTGTGACTAAAAAAATTTTTAAACCCTGACCCGAAAAAGTTTTTTAAAACATTTATGGTAAAATTTACATCTGTTTTCCTAATTAACATATCAAAATGAATGGTGCTTTCTACTTCTTTTCATTCGGGAAGTTATATTTTCCAGTTGTGCGTTTAAATTCAAAAGGGGTATTTCATTTCTGTTTGAAAAGAGTAAAAAGGTAGTCCAAATTATTTCGTGGACCGTCGGTTGAAAAGCACTGGTGTGTGCTATTTTACAATTAACCATAATTTTAGTTTTCGTTTTGATGTGTCCTCGTCTTTAAGCGAACAACCAAAAAGAAAATTTGTTCGCGTTACTGCTCATGCTGACCGGGTAGCTGACTAGTTCATGCGAAAAGTAGTTTGGATATTCAAAAAATTGTCCTGTTACATTTTTACAGCTTCAAAACTGTTTTGAGCCATTAATTTGAATAGTTTTTTATGACAGTTTTGATGGGATCTTTGTAAACAAATATCCTATAAGAAATGCATTGAATTTCTTTTGAAGATATTCTCGTTTAAATAAGGAATTTTATGGCTTACAGTTTATTTAAACTTTACTTGATATAGCCACCAGATATTATTTCTTTTTTAAAACAATTAATACCAACAAACTGATTTCTTAGCTATGGTTTTCCACTGCACGTACCACCGGAGAGGAGTTTGGAGTAGGGTTTTGTTGGCGGGTAACACAGCAGAAGGCTGCTATCCCCCAGCTGTTAATTGGTGGCGTAAGATGTCTTTGATTGTCTGATTATTTTTTCTTGGCTGGCGTTATGCATTCTCTGCTCAAGTTTTTTGGATGACATGAATGAAAACTCTGTTTGCAAAAGGAATGTCAGCTATATTAAATCAAAAAAAAGTTATAGCTTTTAACTTTAGTCAATGAATTGTTAACTGATTAAGTAACAGTTTTATAACATTAAATTTTTGCAAACTATTTAGAATGTTATATGACTTTTAAACTCTTCTTTACTGATTTATTAATTTAGGTTTACTTCTTGACTATTCTTCCGATGTTTATTCAAATTATGCTTTATGCACCTCCTTCATAAAGTAACAAAGAGAACATATTATTGTCACAAAAAAAGAAATTGTTGCCAGATTTGAGATCAAATGCTTTGCTTTTCTATACATAATATTGCGATAATTCATTTAATTAATTTATAAATTTGATGAAAAACTTTGCATTTTAGTGTATTAGATTTAATTATTACTTACTAAAGGTGGGTCCAGGTATTTATAAAAGAATGATAAAAAGAAATGCTAAGTGGAATTGGGTTATGCATGAAATTAAGCCTTTGACACTACTTTGTCCAGTTTAAGTAACAACATTTTTTTTTTAAAAAATGGATGGTGTGATCTATTTATAAATGCAAAATTTACTTAAATTTTAAATTTTTCCAACTCTAGGAGTCCATAATGAGAATGTGTACTGGAGTTGGCTCAGTCTAATTATAATTATATTTTGTGATTATTTTTTTCAAATTTATATTATTATTACTATTGCTATCATTATTATGTTATTGTTATTTATTGGCTTTATTGTTGCTATTATTATTAAATGAACATCATTATTAATTGTTTTGTTATTTATTGGCTTTATTGTTGTATATTTTAATTTTATTTATCTTCATTATTTTATTAATTTTATTTTTTTGGCTTATTATTATTATTATTATTATTTTATTATTAATTATTTATTTTATTAATTATTTATTATTATTTTATTATTTTTTATTATTATTATTATTTTATTAACATTATATAGTAATATCAACACATTCGTCATTCACTCACATTTACTTACTATCTTAAGCTACTAATTTATTATTAGTTCTAAACTTTTTACCGTCAATTTTTCAACTAACTCTAAAGAAATTAGATTCATTAAGTTTAATTTTGGTTTTCCACATTCAGCATATATAATTTCTAAAAACATTAGCCACGGGGGGATCCCCAGAATAATGTGATACATCTTTTATAAACCGTGTCAGTGGACTAGTAGAAGTAATGAGAGGGGGTGGGCTAGAAGGGATATGCCACACTGCAGCGGAAAGGGTGGTGAAGTAGATCGGAAGAATGGGAAATTTTTTCTAGGATATCTGCACCAGAATCGAATCGGGCGAGAAGGTAGTTAATTTTTTCGTTAATGGAATGTGGCAGAATTTTAAAATTTTATTACCTGTTGTTTTCCGTGAGGAAGAAGCATAAACGAAAATTTATAAATTATATATATAAACAATAATATCGCCGAATTAGCACATGAGAATGTGTGGGCAAAAGGAATGCCGTCGGATTATCGTGTACTGGAGCAATTAATACTAGTTTTCTAAAAGAATAGAGGCGGCTGTCGAATTAGGGAAAATAAAGACAAACTTTTGATGATGAATTTTGACATTGGGGAAATTTAAATTTAATTTAAAAATCGAAATATAAAAACAGACTAATTGGTAACCGTGTGTGTGTTTGACGTAATGGAAGCTCTTATCTCATGTAACGAAAGAATAGGACACGTGGATGTTATATCGGCGCGGCAAGCTGCGCATTGGTGACGTAAGAGATAATGTAAAGAACATTCAAGAATTTGAGTTTCGAATTTTATTTGATAAAGAAATGAAAGAAAATGAGAAAGAAAAAAAAGAAATAAATTCTCTTTTTTTTTTAATTTAATGCAAGTATCCTTGCGTTAAAGAGTTCTCCTCCCAGGAAGAAGAAGAATTAGGTTGCGTTTTAGTTGGGGGGTTGTTAAAACGGGGATTTGAATAGATATGCTTCAAAGTAGGATAGGTGTTTGGTACTGGTTTTGGTTCAGGTATAGGTGATCTTTGAACTACAGTATAATATAATATGATATATATATATCTATATTATATATTTATTATATATTCTATATTATTATATAATATTATTCTTATTATTATAATAACATTTTTGTCATTATTTTCAGATATTATCATGTCATGCTAATTTTGCCTTCTTCCTCTGTTATCAATTTAGATTCTTTAATTTATCGAAATGAGTAGCATTGTGGCTAATTACCCAGTATTATCTTGGGGATACTTATTATAATTTTGCTTTTACCCTGAAGCACTTTCCTGAGTTTTCCTCTAATGCAAAGAATTTAACAATTTAAGACTTGTTGTACCAGCTTGAATGGAGTACCTGGGGCTCAACCTATCTTGTGTTTCTTTATTTTCTTCTCGGTCTTCTTTTTGCTCCGTATCCGATTCTCTGTTTGCTATCTGTGCCTATATAGATTCCTCAGATTTGCACTGTCCGACCGTCCACGAATATCGTCCAACTTAACAGGCAGTTGATTCTGCAAGGGTAGCATTAATACCATTTTTATTCCTTTATCGCATTCTTGGCAGGGCGAATTCGTTGTATCCATTTTTGTAATACAGATTTTTTGATTGTCTTGGAGTATACACATTGATTATTATATATTTGTACAGTTTTTTTTTTTTTTTTGTTTGGTTGGTTTTTGTTTTTAACTTGTGGCCGAATTACAAACTTTGGAGCAGATACACTTTCTAGTTCTGAGATTACACTTTATGTTCCGGAAGTTAGCCTAATTTAGATTCAAACATTACGACTTCTCGATTTGTCTTCAGCAGTCGTCGGCGGGCTTTTGGGGGTGGCGAGTAGGCACGTATTCGTTAGTGTGCCAAAAAATGTTAAAAAGTCAGCATATAATTATATATAAATATTAGATATTATTATTATATTGTATATTTTTAAAATTAAATGTTAATATTATAAATTATATCTAGATATTTAAATATATATAATAT
>JABUQX010029276.1:0-2500 GCA_015478945.1 Trachelipus rathkii | reverse complement strand
CGTAGTTCCTAAGAGCGGAAAACCATAAATCGGTTAAATAGGAAAGTATATCGCCAGTAGACCTTGAACACCAAAAGCCGTACTGGCGATCGGAAAGAAGAGAATGAGAGTTGAGAAGGGTTTCAAAGATCTTAGATAGAATACAGGTGAGAGCTATAGGGCGATAGTTAGAAGGATCAGAGCGGCTTCCTTTTTTTCGGAATAGGTTGGACATGTGCGTGCTTCCAACACTGAGGGAAAGTGCTAGTATTGAGACATAGAGAATATAGTTGAACGAGGGGCGGGGTCAGCACGTAAGCACATTCCCTCAAAACTCGGGGAGGAATGCCATCCAGGCCACCCGCCTTCCTAACGTTCATAGATCTCAGGAGCCCGTGTACCCGATCAAATGTAATCACAGGTAAAGACATAGGACACCTGAGAGGAGAAGGAGAAGGAGAAGGAGGAGGAATGCCAGAATCGTCCAAGGTTGAGTTAGAGGAAAATAGGAGGCCGAAGAGATTTGCCTTTTCAGTTGGAGAAGTTAGCAACAGAGCCATCTAGATCGAATAAGAGGGACAAAAGATGATTTATAAAGGTATTGAGATGTTTTTTTTGGCAGAGGCCAGAAAAGATTTGTTAGTAGAGATCAAGGAGGTTAGCGCACTTTCGTTTGATAAAGCCCTCTTTGCTCGTCGAAGAGTATCCCTGCAACGATTTCTGGCTGTGAAAAGTGAGTGATAGGAGAACGAGAATTTTCCACTCCCGATACGCGCTGTCTCTAGCCTGAATGGCCAGAGAACAAGCACGATCGAACCATGGATTATGAGGAGAGAAAGATTTAGTCGAAGAAGGAATGAACCTGCTCATCCCGTCACGATTACAGCTCCCACCTTAGTGGCAGAAGCCGAAGCGTCATCAGAGTCAAAGCAGTCATTCCAATTATAGTTAGCGTAGAATCGACGCAAGTGCCAGAAAAAAACGCATAGGGCAGGATGAAGCTGTTGGAGAGAAAGTATTGAAATTAAGAGATATAAGGTTGTGGTCAGATTTACCAATAGGAGCGAAATGGTGTATTTATAGAGAGAAGGACTAGTGGTGAAACATAGGTCAAGTGTGTTCAAGAATTGGTTGGATTAAAGAGTAGTTGTGGAATAGAAAACAGTGTGTACAACTAAATGGCAATAAGTCATCATGGGAAATAGTGAAGAGTGGTGTCCCACAGGGTTCAGAGCTGGGGTTACTATTGTTCCTCATATATATATAAGTGATTTAGACCATGGACTTAAATGCAAGGTTTCTAAGTTTGCAGATGATACCAAAGTGGCCACCTCAGTTAGGAAAAGTGAAGGATGTATAAAGATTCAAAATGATCTTGATAAACTTCTTGGGTGGGCAGATAAGTGGCAAATGAATTTTTATAGTAAAAATTGTAAGGTTCTTCACCTAGGTTTCTCAAATAAAAGTTTTAACTGCGATATGAATGGGGATTAGCTTTTTTTCTGTGGACCAAGAAAAAGATATAGGTGTAATTATAAGCAGTAATTTGAAAGTAGCTAATCAGTGTTTGGAAGCAAATAATAAAGCTAATAAGATGCTGGGCATAATAAATCGCAATGTTGTTTACAAGAGCAAAGAAGTAATAAGTAAACTGTATAATAGCTATGTTAGGCCAATAATAGAGTATTCTGCACAAGTTTGGGCCCCTTATTTAAAGAAAGACTTAGATATGCTAGAGAGAGTGCAAAGTAGAGCAACAAGGATGATTTCTGGGTTTGATGGTAAGAGCTATGAGGAGAGGCTGAAGGAGTTAGGAATGTTTTCAGTAGAAAGGCGATTTCTCAGACGGGACATGATACAATTCTACAAAATTTTTACATCTATTGATAATACGGAGACCAATAAATTCTTCATAGTAGAGCACGGACGGGAGACCAGGGGGCATAACAAGAAAATTAAGAAGAAAGCATGCCATCTTGATATAAGAAAGCATTCTTTCAGCAAAAAAGAGCTGTTAAATTTTGGAATGGTTTGCCACAGGAGGTTGTATATATATATATATATATATATATATATATATATATATATATATATATATATATATATATATATATATATATATATATATATATATATATATATGCTATATATATATATATATATATATATATATATATATAAGGAAATAATCGGAATAGGGGAACCGGGAACTGTAGCGATGACTGCTGGAAAATGCCACGCTTCGCCACTGATATATATATATAAATGTATATATATATATATATATATATATATATATATATATATATATATATATATATATATATATATATATATATATATATATATATATATACCGATATATATACCATATATATATATATATATATATATATATATATATATATATTTTTATATATATATATATATATATATATATATATATATATATATATATATATATATATATATATATATATATACATAACTATAACTATATATAATATATGTATAACAACCA
>JABUQX010029275.1:0-12500 GCA_015478945.1 Trachelipus rathkii | reverse complement strand
AAAAGATTCAGCAGAGGACCAAGAGTCGCAAAAGTAACTAAAAGATCACCAAAAGATTGCTTCTCATGAAAGCCATACTTACGATTAAAGATAAGATTGGGAGATTTAAAATGTCTTCAAATCTTCCCATTAAGAAAATATTCAAAAACTTTGGAAAGTACTGACGTTTGATCAATTGGACGATACTTAGAGGGCTGAGAGGGCTTTCCTTTTCTTCAATGAAGGCTGAATGAACGTATACTTCTAGTAAGATGAGAAGATTGAAGTTGATTGACGTAGATGAAATAATTTACCAAGGCAGGTTGCAAGTTCATTGGTACAAGTTTTAAGAACCACAGGTGAGATACCATCGGGACCCTACGCCTTCTTAGTATTAAGCTCAGAGTGAAACTACATCTTAAGAGGAAATTACAATTTTACTCATGAGTTGGATGAACGTGAAGGAGGGGGAATAGCTCCAGAATCATGTAAAGTGGAATTAGGAAAGAGTTCAACTTAAGCAGAAGGTAAGATAGCTGTGGTGCTGCCAGAGTAAACTAGAGGTAGAAGCAAAGAGAACTTTGGTATATTTTGCAAAATGCTACAAAAAGAATGATATAGAGGAACTAGAAAGATTATTGCACATGCTATGGAGAAGAGTTACTAATGTTTGGAAGGATAGATTTGGCTCAGTTCTGGGATCCAATGTAAGAGGCAAGAGATTCTGGAGTTTGAAAATTATGGTAATTCTTGAAGGCAGTGTCGTGTCCCTTCATCATATAGCATCAGGATAAGCAGAGTTAAAAAAAGGTTTATGAGTTTTAGTTGAAAAAAAAAAAGGAATATATGCCTCCATGCCGGAGAGGGACACCTCCCACCAAAGCAATATTCCATTTCCTTCCAAGGGAAATCAAAGAAATATAACCGCAGATTTGACCAATTAGCAAAACTCGAGTGGCAAAAATATTTCCTTAGTGGAGTCTTTCCTGAGGAAGACGAAGCTATAAGAGGATGTAGAGATAAGATGACGGGAAGATCCCAGAAGCTGAAAGAGTTTAACAGTTTAAGGAAAATGACTAGAAGTTAAGAAAAGATCAAGAATGTTGGGTTCATCTCCAAGGTGATTATGGATACTGTTAGAGAGAAGCACATTCGGTTCAAGGTTATTCTTGAAAGAAAAATGGAAAACGGGTTCACTGTTTCCCCCAGTCTTAGGGAAAAAAGGTAGATGATCATGATATATATATATTATATATATATATATATATATATATATATATATATATATATGATGATATTATATTAATATATTTATTATATATTTATATATATATATATATATATATATATCATATATAAATTTCACCTATATATATATATATTATATATATATATATATAATATATATATATATATATATATATATATATATTATTTATATATATATATATTAATATATATATATATATATAATATATTATATTATATATATATAATATATATATAATATATATATAATTGTCCATCTGAACACCTTGTACCTTAAATCTACACCTCTTATTCCATACCATAGTTTTGCTACTATGCATTAGCACGGGTAACAACATACCCTCATCCTCATACTAAACCCTTGCACGCTTATGACTTAGTCCCTTTACATTCACCAAGGATTTAATTGCACCAGCCACCTTCCTACTTTCACAACTTTCCTACTACACTCGGCGTCATCCGTTCCCTTTTAATCCAATATATATCCTAAATATTTAAACTCAGATACTTTTTTAATTGTTCACCATCTAACATAACTTTGCACCACGAACTTTCCTCACTCACTACCATAAACTTACTCTTATCTATATTTACTTTCAAACCCTTCCTTTTACACACCCGGCCAAACCACTCTACCAACCCTCTCAAACTCTTCAGATTCGCCCCACAAAACCAAATCATATGTGCACAATAAGCAGGACACCCTCCAATCTCTTCCAATCCCTATCATTTTAACACCTTCCCCAGACACCCCTACCTCTAATTCTTTCATAATCCCATCCACATACAAAGTAAATCCATACACCTGTTGCAATTCCATAAAACCTAAATACAATTTATTCTTCTGCTCTCATTTTCTCAATCATTCAAATGTTTCAATGTACAAGCTTGATCTACACATCCTCTACCACTTCTAAATATACCTTGTTCTTCACCAATCAGTCCCTCAGTCACTCGATGTATTCTTTCAACCAAAATACCATCATATATCTAACCTCCAACACTCAATATACTAATTCCCCTATAGTTCCTACAGTTCCCCTTATTCCCCTTGCTCTTATTTAAGAGCAATATTACTGCTCTCCTCCGATCCCTCAGAACTATACCTTCTATAAACGCTTTGTTACACAACTTCAAAATCCATTTAATCACTATCTATCATACATTCTTGATCTTTTCACCAGTAATTCTACTATGTCCAAAGATTTACCATTCTTCAACTTTCTCACTCTACCCATTTCCTCCTTACTAATTACCTCATCCCCAAAATGCATATTTCTTCTTGCACCATCAACCCACAAACATTCCATCAACTCTTCAATTACTGCCAATGTTATGCAGATTTTTGAATATTCCCTCCACACTCTTCTCACATTTATTTCATCAGTTACGAAAACACCATCCTTATTCATTATTCTATTTATATTCCCCTTACTCTTATTCCTAACCTTTTGTGCCTCCTTCCAGAAGAGCTTCTTGTTCCCTTGTAAGTCCCCATTCGTCCTCCTTCCAAACTGTTCATTTACCTCACTTTTCCTCCTACGTTTACAACTTTTAGTCTTCCTTTTTTCCTCTTTATATAATTCCAAACACCTTTTTTTTTGAGACTTCATCATTAGCTTTTAGCACATTCAACCACTTCTCTGTTTTTTTTTTTACTCATAACCGCTTGCATCACCTCTTCATTCCACCACGGACTGTTGACATTCTTACTTAGCACAACCACAGATATACTTCTTTTGCACTTTTAACAAAGGCTTCCTTCATTTCCGTCCAGATTTGTTAAGTTTCATCTTGTTCCCATTCAACTGATTTATTTGCAAATACTCTTACATACTTTTCCTTATTACCTTGTTCACTTAACTTCTCATTTAATTCTTCCCACTTCCTTCCTTATCTCTTTCCTTTCAATCCAAGCTCACACTAACTTAGTCTTACATTAAACAACATAACGATCCGATAATCCCATCCCCAACCCTCTCACTGATTTTATATTCATCACATATTTCAACATCATCTTCACAACACAAAATCAATCATACTTTTCACTTCGAAACCATCTTTACCTACACCAACTCTAGTATACTTATGAATACTCTTGTGTTTGAAGAAAGTATTACTTATACACATACATCTCTCCTCACATAAATCAATCACCCTCCTAACATTCTCATTTTCTCCTGTCACTCCAAATTCACCTGTTAAACCATCCCTTTTTCAATTACCTATCCATCCATTTAGTTCACCCAACACAACCAATCTATAGCTCCTTCTCATCCAATCCAAAATATCATTCAGATTACCCCAGAAAATTGATCCCTTCTCAACTTCACCCTCAGATGGACCATATGTTACAACGAACAATACCTATAACCTTTTCAACTTAAATTTAACCATTAGAATTCTAGTACTCTCACAAGCAAAATCCACCATAGCTCTGTGCCACATGTCATTCATCAGAATCGTAACTCCTCTCCCCCTCTTATTCCTCCTCTCCAGTACACATACATTTCTCACTACACCACTCATCTTCACCGCTTTCTTTCATCTTTGTTTCAGTCACAGCAAGCAAATCAAATTTGCTCTTTCTATATACATACAACACCTCTCTCCTCTTCTCCTCATCATTTATTCATCTGACATTCCATGTTCCCATTTTTTTTTTTTTTTACAAGATAAACACCACCACTCATGGGCAGAGCCCTAATCTAGGAGGGTGTACTCATTTAACGTCCGATCAAGGACCGAAGCAGCCCAAGGGAGCAGATAGCTCCACATTTCTCCCACCGGAACCATTGCGGAACCTGGGACCCTCGCTTTGTTTGGCGAGTGCTCTACCACTGAGCTATCGGGGGCATACAAAGTCGCTTTCTTCAATCCCGACCATGTCCGAGGCCTGCATAAGCATACCTAGCAAGAGATAAGTGGTAGTAGGCAGCCAACCCAACTACCACTGTCCCTTTAGTCGCCTTCTACGATACGTAAAACATACGCTGCGTGAATTCTTTCTCAACCACAAAAAGGAATATATGAAAAGGTGGTGTCTGTAATAGTGTTATTAGTGTTTTATGGTCTGTTATGATCCGGAGAGTCTACTCAAGTGTAAGAAGAGTGTGGATATGATCGGAAAAGAGGCGAACCAATAGGCACTGGAATGTCATGGGATATACCCCACAAACTAAATGCCAAATGGGAGGTACTCGCATCGCTTCAAGCGTACTACTCTCCCTCTCTTCACTTACCCGACTCTTATCACATGCAGAACATACAGTATGGGTAATCTTGTATCCTTACATAGAGATGCCCACCATACAGGGATATATATATATTATATATATATACTATATAATTATAATATATATATATATATATATATATTATATATATATATATTATATATATATTTATTATTATATATATATATATATAATTATTACTTATCTGTTCTTTTCTTCACCTTTGTTTCTCTTTGCCCCAAGAATTGGAGGAAGTGCTGTACAAGCAATCGGAAAAGAAAAGCAGTAGGAGAACATGTCAAAGTCGAAGAAAGCCCAGCCTTACCCCCCCCTCATTGTACCATTAATTAGTGAGAGCTCGTCACAACAGGAAATCCACCCTAGAGCATCAAGGACCGCGACGGACCCTCACTATGGTGTCTCGTCTCAGTTAAGGGTTCATCCCCTGGCCCGAGGTGGGCCACAACCATGCCCCATATAAAACCCCGCCATTCTCTCCTATCATGGCCGACCTCTTATTCTCGCCCTCTTGCCAAACTTCACCATTTCTCTCCTTCCAGACATCGTTCACCGACTCAATCACTTTTCTCTTCGGTCTCCCAAGCCGGTCGGTTCCAACACACTCCCACTATACATCCGCTTAACCAACCGACTTCATTCATCCTTTTCCACATGACCAAACCAATCTCAAACATACTTTCATTAATTCTCTCATTTACCCCTTTCCTCACACCACACCACTCTCTAATACGTTCATTCTCACTTTATTAATTCTTTTCAACACCTAGCATGCCCCTAAGATTGTCCATCTGAACACATGAACTTTAGATGTATACTTCTTATTCCAGACCATAGTCTCACTACCATTACCATAATAACACGGTAACAACATACCCTCATGTAAGACTCTAGCGCAATCAAACTTAGTCCCTTGTACATTCACCAACACGATTTAATTGCACAGCCACCTTCCTTGCCATTCACAACTTTCCTTACTACACTCTGAATCATCCGTTTCCTTCTCTCATCCAACAATACCCTAAATATTTAAACTCAGACACTTGCTCAGCTGCTTATCATCTAAATAACTTCACACTTGAGGACTGTCCTCACTCACACACAAAACTATACTCTTATCTACGTTTACTTTTCAAACCCCTCCTTTTACATAACATGCCAAATCTCTCTACCATCCTCTCAAACTCTCTTCAGATCGCACACAGAACCAAATCATCCGCAAACAATAGCGTAGGGCACCCTCCACTCAACTCATTCCCCATCATTCTAACCATTTCCTGCCTCCCCACCTCGAATTCTTTCATACCCATCATATACACATTGAATAACCCAAGAGACATAACACAACCCTGCTCTTACTCCGCTATTAATCCTAAACCAATCACATTGACACCATTTATTCTTACAACACGCTTCACTATCGTACATACTTCTATTTTTGATTCCATTCAGAGACTACCACCACACCAATATCACTAAATACCTGCCATAAAGCTTCCCTATTACTCTATCATACGCCTGTTGCAAATTCCATAAAAACTAAATACCAATTTATTCTTCTTCTCCTCATTTCTCAAATTATTGTTTCATGTAAAGATTATGATTCCCAACATCCTGCTACCACTCCTAGACGCACCTTGTCTTCACCAATCAGCTCCTCAGTCCACTCGACGCACTCTTAGACAAAATACCAGCATATACTTTCCCCACAACACTCAATAACCTAACCCTTATAATTTTCTACAGTTCCCCTTTCTTCTCCCTTACCCTTATACAAAGGTACTATTACCGCTCTCCTCCAATCCCTTGAACTATACCCTCCATAAACAACGCTTTATTACACAATAACTTCCAAATCCATCAATCACCATCTCGCCTCCGCTCTGATCATTTCACTAGTAATTTCACTATACCTGCAGATATTTACCATTCTTCAACATTTTCATAACCCATTACCTCCTCCTTACTTAACCTCAGCCAAAATACCTATCTCCTTCTTTGCCATTCATTCTCTTAGATAACTTCACCACACATTTCGACTAACACCTCATCCTTATTAACTGTTCAATCATTTGTGCATATTCGAAAGTGCTTCTTTCCACACTCCCTCACATCCTTTTCATGAGTTACAAAAGCACCATCCCATATATCATATATTTTAAGCAGATTCCTCCTATTCTCATTCTTAACCTTTCGCGCCTTCCTTCAGAAGAGCTTCCTATTTCTTGTATGTCTCCATCATCTCCTCCAAACTGTTCATTAAACTCTTGTTCTTCTCCTTACGATAATTTTAGCTATTATCTTTTTTCCCTCCTTACTATAATTCAAGGCATCTTTCTTTTTGAATCTTCCATCATTTGCTTTTAGTACATTCAACCACGCTTACTTTTTTACCTTTGAACCGCTCTTCATCACCTCTTATCATCTCCACCATTCGCTGTTAACATTGCTTACTTCCTACTTGCAGCACATCCACACACTTCCTTTGACCTACTAACAATTGCTTCCTTCATTTGCCGCCAGATTTGTTCAGTATCAACTAGTTCACATTCAACCGTTTTACTACGAAGCGCTCTTACATACTTATCCTTATTATCTTGCCACTTAACTTCTCACTCTTAATTTTATCCTCTTCCTTTCTTATCTCTTTCCTCTCCATCAAGCCCCACTAACTTAATTTTAATAAAAAACAACATATGATCCGATAATCCCATTCTAAACCCCTAACTGATTTAACATCCAACAATACTTCAACATCTCCTTCTTCACCAACACTAAATTAATCATAGCTTTCCACTTCGTTACCATCTATACCGTACACACACCTCTAGTGTATACTTATGGAGTACTCTTGTGTTCTAAAGACAGGTAATTACTCCACTACCTCTTCTCTTCACAGAAATCAATCACCTTCCTGACCATTCTCATTTTCTCCGCCACCCCAAAACCACCTGTTATTATACCATCCCTTTTTTCACCTATCCAACATTTCAGGTCCCCCAAAACTATCAATTCTGAAGCTCCTACTCCACCCCATCCAGCAGATCATTCAGATTAATTCCCAAAATCAGCTACTCTCGGTTCAACCGTTTCCTCAGATGGGACCATTACTCACAACCAGCAGTATACCTTGACCTTTCAAACTTAAATTTAATCATCTAGAATGTTCTAGACTCACACATCAAAGGTCTACCACTAGCCTTCTATCCACAGGTCACTCATCAAATGCAATCCTTCTCTTCCGCTCCATTCTCTTCCACAACCATCACGCACACATTTCACATCACACCACTTAAATTCTCACCGTTTCCTTTCACTTTGTTTCAGTCACAGCGAGCAAATCAAAATTTGCCTTTCTAAAATACATCCTCACCTCTCTCCTCTTCTCCTCAACATTTATTCTCTGAACATTCCATGATACCCATTACGATTCATACCATTCGCCGAAGTTAGAAGTTCTTTACGCGATCATCGACTTCTCCGAGTGGCGCTGCATTAGCATTCCTGGCAGAAATATTGTAGTAGGCAGCCAACCCAAACTACCACCGCCCCTTAGTCGACTTCTACGAAACGCAGGACACGATGTGGGCAATTCTTTCTTCCCCGCACACAAGGATATGATGATAGTAGGGATGTCCTGTAAGAGGTGTTATTAGAGTGGTAGGGTGGTGTACTTTAATCATTGATGTATTTATGATCATTGTGGATAAATGATGGTGGTTAGTAATATGTGCCTGGAGGATGACGAGTGTGTGAAGAATATGAACGCAAAAGAGAAAGGCGCACCATTAAAAAAAAATGGGAGGTAATTTCATATATTACATATTATTTATATATTATATATATTATATATATATATAATAATATATATTATATTCTATTATATTATAATAGGTATATATATATATATGATATATGATATATATATATATTAAATATATATATATATATATATTATATTTACGAGTCGCTGGGAGACCGAAAGAAAGTGGATTGAGTCGCAGTGAACGAATGTCTGAAGACGAGAGGTGTGGTTTGGCAGAGGCGAGATAAAGGTGCATAGTTCGGAGAGAATGGCGGGGTTTTGTATCGGGGCATGGTTGTGGCCCCCTGGGCCAGGGATGAACCCTACATTGACGATTTACCATAGTGAGGGTCACGTCGCGGTCCCATGAAGCGTTTAGGGTGGATTTTCTGTCTCGTGCACGAGCTTTCAACTATTAATGCGTAAAGGGGCGGGTAAGCTGGGCTTTCTTTCTCGACATTTGCATACTCTCCTACTGTTTTCTTTTCCGATGCTGATAGGCGCTCCTTACTCCCAACTGTAGAGGTGCTGGAGGAGGAAGAAAGAAAAGAAATATATATATATATATATATATTAATATTATTTGCATTTCTTATATAGATATAGGTATATCTTATCTCCAAATTTAATATTTATATATTATATATATATATATATATATATATATATATATATATATAATCTTTCTTTCTTTCTTTCTTTCTTTCTTTCTTTC
The DNA here is from genome assembly GCA_015478945.1 of Trachelipus rathkii. NCBI lineage: Eukaryota > Metazoa > Arthropoda > Malacostraca > Isopoda > Trachelipodidae > Trachelipus > Trachelipus rathkii. The sequence continues at coordinate 3,478 of JABUQX010029275.1, read as the reverse complement.
TTTCTTTCTTTTATCTTTCTCTGTTCCCAAGACTGGAAGTAAGGGTGCGTTGTCATGCATCGGAAAACAAGCAGCTAAGAGAACTATGACAAAAGTCAAAAGAAAGCACAAAGCCCTTACCGCCCCTCGTGTACCACTTAATTAGTGAATTGTCACAGTCAAGAAAATCCACCAATAGACTTCACCGGACTGCGACGGACCCTCACTAGTGGTAGATCGTCAGTGTAAGGGTTCAATCCAGTGGGCCAGGCTGGCCACATCCATCCCCCTCACAAAAACCCACCATCAGGTCCTTTTGTAGCACCTTTACCCTCGCTCTGCCAATCACTTTCATTGTCCTTGCAGAGTATAATTTAACTGCCTCAATCCACTTTTTCTTTGATCCCCAGGCCGGTGGTTTCCAACAACTCGCACTATACACCGCTTAAAACCGACTATCAATCCATCCTTTCCAACATGACCAAACGAATCTCAACATACTTTCATTTATTCTCTCGTTTACCCTTTCTTCACACACACAACTTCCTAACAAGTTCATTCTTCATTTTATTCAATTCTCTCTAACACTAGCATGCCCTAAGATTGTCCATCTGAAACATTGAACTTTTAGAATCTATACTTCTTTCCAGACCATCAGTCTCACTACTACTACAATAACACAAGGTAACAAACATACCGTATTGTAAGACCCTAGGCCGCACTCAAAGACTCTAGTCTTTTACTCTCACCAACGATTTAATCTACAGCCACCTTCTGGCATTCACAACCTTTCCTACTACACTGTATCATCCGTTCTCTTCTCATCCAATATACCTAAATATTTAAAACTCAGACACTTGTTTCAGCTGCTCACCAATCTAACATAAACTTCACACTGAGACTGTCCTCACTCACAACGCATTAACCATACTCTACATTTGCTTTCAAACCCCTTTACACACCGGCCAAATCTCTCTCTACTAATATCCTCTCAAACTCTTCAGATCGCCACACAAACCAAATCATCCGGATATAATAGGTAGGCACCTCCTCTCATGTTCATTCTCCATCTTCTAACACCCATTTCCTGCCACCCCACCTTTAATTCTTTCATCCCCATCCATATAACAGATTGTATATACCCAAGGAAACAATACACAACCCTGCCTCACTCTGCTATTAATACTAAACAATTCACTTTTGACACCATTTATCTTACACACGCATCACTTATCGTCATAACATACTTTTGATTCCATTCAGAAGCCTACCCCAAACACCATCTTATCATTAACACCGAATCGAGTACACCCGTATTAACTTATTCATACGCCCTGTTGCAAATCCCATTATAGATTACAATTTATTCTTCTTTCTCCCTCATTTTCCTCAATCATTTTTTCAATGTAAAGATTTGATCCCACACATCCTCTAACCACTCCTAAACGCACCTTGTTCTTCACCAATCAGTCCCTTCAGTACACTCGACGCACTCTTTCGACCAAAACACCAGCATACATCTTCCCTACAACACTCAATACTAATTCCCCTATAATTTCTAAGTTCCCCCTTACTCCCTTACCCATTATATAAGGGTACCTACTTCCAATCACCTCAGGCGACTATACCCCTCCATAAACGCTTTTATTACACAACTTCCAAATCCAATCAATCACATCTCGCCTCCGTTCTTGATCAGTTCACCAGTAATTTTTCATATACCTGCAGATTTACCCATTCTTCAACTTTCTCACTTCTCCCTACTAATTACATCATTCTAATAGGCCTCATCCCCAATACATATTCCTTCTTGCACCATCAAAAACCACAATTCACTCCCAGCCTCTTCATTACTGCCAGATATTATGCGATTTTCGAGTTGTTCTTCCAACACTCCCCTCACAACCATCATTTCATCAGTTACAAAAAACACACATCCCTATTCATTATTCTAGCGTTTCCCTTATTTCTTCTTAACCCTTATCGCGCTTTCCTTCTACGAAGAAGCTTCCCTTATTCCCTTATACAGTACCCATTCATTCTCTTCCAAAAAATGTTCATTACCTCTTCGTTTCTCCACGTATGAACCTTCTCTCTAGACCCACTATTTCTTTTCATGCCTTATGAATTCAGGCATCTTTCTTTTGAAAACTTCATCATTTGCTTTTCGTACATTCCAACCATGCTTCTTTTTTACTTTTACCGCTTGCAATCACTCTTCATTCCACCACTCACTGTTACATATTCTTACTTCCTACTTAGCACATCCGCATACTTCTTTTGCACTGCTAAATTGCTTCCTTCATTTGCTCCCAGATTTGTTCAGTTATAACCTACTTCACATTCAACTGATTTACTGCGAGCGCTCTTACATACTATATTCCTTTCTTGTTCGCCGTTAACCTCTCACTTTAATTTTACCCACTGTCCTTCCGATCACCTTCCTTCCCATCAGCCCCCTAACTAATTTTACACAGCACAACAAATATCGATATCCCATTCCTTAACCCTAACATTGATTTAACATCCAAACACTATTTCAACTTTCCTTCTTCACAACACAAAATCAATCCCTACTTTTCACTTCGATACCATTCTCTACTACCCACGTGTGTGACTTTATGATACTCTTGGTTTAAAGAAAGTAATTACTTACACACATACCTCTCTCCTCACGAAAATCAATCATCTTCCTACCATCTCATTTTCTCCCGCTTACCCCAAAACCACCTTGTCTTAATACCATCCTTTTTTGATCACACTATCCACATTCAGGTCCCCCAACACTACCAATATGAAGCTCCTACTCACGTCACCCCATCCAAAAACATCATTCAGATCGATCCCAAAATCGTACTCTCTTCACGTTTCCCTCAGATGGAACCATAACGTCACAACCACACATACTTTAATCTTTTCAAACTTAATGTTTAATCCAATTAGAATCTAGGAACTGTTCTCGCCACTGCACTATATGAGTTGCTATCCTTTAGTCTCTAGGTTTTCAGATGCTGAATGCACTCATATTTCATATTTAATGGCTCAATTTCTTTCTCTCCCTCTCATTCCTTTCCACCCAGCACACACACATTTCACACCACACCACTCATTTTACCGATTTCCTTTCATCTTGTGTTTCAGTTCACAGTGCTAATACAAATTTGCCTTTTTTAAATACATCCATCACACACTTCTCTCCTCTTCTCAACATTATTCCTCTAAATTCCACTGTACCCATTACGTTTCATTTACAATTTCACCGAAAATTTAGAAGGCCGTTTTTACGGCGATCACGACCATCTCCGAGGCATGCATCAGCATATATATATATATAGGTAGTGGGAAGCCCACCCAACTACCACCGTCCTTAGTCGCAATTCGACACGCGACTGGGCATACGATGGTGCCGGCAATTCTTTTCTCCCCCACACTAGGATATGAGTAGTGGGATGGTCTGTACGCTGTTATCTAGAAGGAGCGTTTGTACTTTATCTCTTCC
>JABUQX010029274.1:15000-24185 GCA_015478945.1 Trachelipus rathkii | reverse complement strand
GCAGGTTCTTATTTTTCTTATTTTTTAGATTAAAGCCAAAGAAGATATTCAACTGAATCACAAATTTTTTATTCATTTCTATTGATGTATTACTTGTAATTCTGCATTGATCACTCTATTTTAAGTATTCTTATAAATCCCATTTAAAAATTAAGAGGCTGAAAATTGGATATTTAAATTAATTATTAGGGGGATTTTGGACCCCTGCAACCCACCCCTGGCTATTTGCCTTTTATATATAATATAATATATTTTATATAATTATATATATAGATAAATATATATATATATATAATATTATATCATATATATATATATATATAATTGGCTATAAATTGTGTTAACCTACATTACATTTAATATGTCACAAAAAAATCATCCAAGTCAGTTACAGTAATCTTCATCGTAAAGGATAAAATATTGATTTGAGGGGGCCTCATATAAAATGCTCTTTAATATTATTATCCTATAACGCATGAAAATCGGCCATAATCTGCCCGTTCTACGCAATGCTGCTTCAACTTGTTTTGCTTTATTATGAGTGCTCATGATCTTCCGAGTCAATAAACCTGATAGATTACGCTTGGATATTCCTACTTAAGAAACAGGGTACCAATTCGCTTTTAGACTTTAAAGGATGGATAAAAATAAAGATTTATTAAAGACACACAAACAAAAAAAAACATACCAACACACCTTGATTAGGATATATAAATATATTATATATTATATATATATATTAATTATATTATATATATAGTATATGTAATTATTATATTATTATATATATATATATATATATTATATATATATATATATATATAAAAGAGAAACTGTGGCAATTTCAAGGGAGTTATTTTATTGAGTGTATGTTTAGGTGCATGTGTGCGTGTTTACATGTATGTTGTCTGGAAGATATATGCTAGTATTTGATTTTAAAGAGTGCGTCGAGTGACTGAGAGGGGCGATTGTTGAAGAACAAGGTGTATTTAATAAGTGGTTGTGGAGGTGTTGATAAAATTTTACATTGAAATAAATGAGTGAGGAAATGTGAGAGAAGAAGAGAAATCTGTATTTAGGTATTATGTACTTTTCAACAGGCATATGACAGAATTGAATGGAAAGATTTGTGGCATGGTTGTGATATATGGTGTGGTGGTAGGCTTTTGATGAATCAAATATGTATATTGATAGTGAAGCGTGTGTAAGAATAAATGGGGTGGAGAGAGAATAGTTTAATATTAATAGTGGAGTGAAACAGGATGTGTAATGTCTCCATGGTTATTTAATTTAAATATGGTGGAGTGATGAAAGTATTTAAGGGTTGGTAGATTTGGGAGTTAGACTGTTGGAAAATGGTAGAGAGTGTTGGGTTTCTTGTTTATTGAACACATAATTTGATTGTGTGGTGAATTGAAAAGTATAGTCTAAAACAATTGGAACAGAGGGTACTGTGTGATGTGAAAACTGGGTCTTAAAGTAATGTAGAGCAAGTGTAACGTGAAAAGTGGAATGTGCAGGAGATCACGGATGAATGGTTAGCAACTGGAATAAGTATCTGAGTTTAACTATTTCAGGCGAATACGTGAATGAAAGGAACGTTGATGCTGGGCGTAGGTAGGATAGTTAAGTGAGTGGTAGGAGGTGGTTGGTGAGTAAATCACTTGTGATACAAGGGAACCAAGTCTTGATGTGCTATAATTTGCATGACGGTTTACTGTTGTTACCGGTGTTAGTGTATGGTAGCATACTATGGTGTTAATAAGTGCAGACGTTCAAATGAAACAATGGCGTGTTGGCGTGAGAGAAAAACTAATAAACGAGAATGAAAGTATTAGGATGCTGTTGTGATGTGGCTCCGGTTAAGAATAACATGAGAATGTAATATCGAGGGGTATATTTAAGGTAGTTGGTCATTTGGTAAGGGGATGTTAGTCCATTAGTTGAGTTATTAGTGGTGAGCGCTGCTGGGGAGCGACTCCGCTTGGAGACAGAAGGGAAAGTGGATTGAGGTTAGTACCAGAGTGTTGAGTATAAGGAATGTGCAGAGTTTAGTTTAAACGAATAGAATGATTGCATCATGAGGAGTGAAATAGCGTGGTTTGATAAGGAGCTATGTTTGAAGGTTGTAGTAGGAGTATGGTTGAATGTCTAGTCTTTTGAGATGAACACGACACTGACGAATGACATTGGGGTCTGTCGCGGTGGATGAACTCCAGGGTGATCTTGGCTACCATGGGATCGCAGATAAGGATAAGGTAGAAGGGATAGTAATGTTAGGTGAGTGGGGGGGGGGGGGGCTAAACCTTCCTGGTCGACTTACGCTATGTTCTTTTACCTTTCTGTTTCCGGAGTATGTTTGAGCACACCACCCCATTATGGTGGGGAAGGCGAGGGGAGGCGGATATGGATGGATGGATAATTTCATTAATTTATATATAATATTATATATATATATATATTTATATATATTATATAATATTATATATTTATTATATATATATACCGTATATATATTATATAATATATACGTATTCTATATATATATATATCATATGATATATATATATATTATATATATATATAGTATATATATTATACTATATATATATATAATTAATATATATAATTTATGATATATATAATATACTATATATATATTATCTATATATATATAATTAATATATATTTTCTTTTTTCTTTTTCCTCTCCCAAGGAAGGATTCTTCATCCTGTCAGCAGCGCAAGCGTCTTTCTCCAGACATCCCTCTCTGCTGCACTATTCCTCTTCTCCTTAGCACTCTCATTTTTGGTAGCTGGACATCTTTCCGAGAGTTCCTCTACCGACTCCCTGCCCTCTTTCTCGTCGGTCTTCCCCTTGGTTTCTGCCCTCTGTCATCCTTCCCATCTTCTTTTGGCACTCTGTTCGTGCTCCATCCTCTTCAGATGTCCCCATTCAATCTCCCCAATCCATCATCTTCTTCTCACCTATATCTTCTCTAATTATTCATTCGTTATTTTCTGTGCTCTCCTACTCTTTCGATATAGTTCGTAATACTCATTCAGCGCTTGTATTCTACTCTCTCTTCTTCTCGTTTGTTGCCATGTTTCCGCTCCGTCGCAGCGTAGAGTCCAGGTATACTGTTTAAAATACTTTTTTAACTCGTATTCCGATGTTTTTATCTTTCATCATGGGTATACCGCTTTCATAACTAAATCCATACTTATCCATTCTTCGCGTAATCTCTCCTCCACTTCCCCCCCCTTCTGTTAAAATTCCTCCGCAGATAATTGCAGGTATTTCCGCCTTCACCTCATCGCTCTCACACCATCCTATCCGTCCTCATTTCCTCCGGTTTTTGTTTTAATATTCTGTCTTTGGACGCTCATCCTCATCTTCCCTGTTTCTCCAACTCCCCCGTAACACTCCACCACTTCTGAATGTTCGTCTCTCTCTCTCGCGTCCAACATGCCAGATTGTCGCAGTATGCCATTATGTCCCTTCAAATTCTCCCAGTCTCTTTTCCTTTCTTATCACCACGTCTAATATAATATAACAGCAGTGGGAGATAACAACTCCCCTGCTGTTACTCTGTTTCACCTCAACGCATGCTATCGTTCTTCGCACTGAGTTTCTTAACATTACAACTGCATTTCCATACATAATTTCTATTGCCTTCTTTAATCTACACCTCACTCCATAATTCCTCTCAATAGCTCTCCAGAGCTTTTTTTTGCACCGAATCAAATGCCTTTGCAGGTCGATGAACGCTACAAAGAATCTCTGGCCATATTCAGCATCTTTCTCCGAGCATTTCTTAGTGTGAATAGAAAGGTCGGTCGCTTCCTCTTTCCTCTTTATTCCCGTTACTGTGTCTTCTCGAGTGCTCGGCTCTACTTCTCTCTCAGGCCTCCTCTCCAATATTCTTTCGGTATATTTTCGCCAGATGGTACATCAGTGAAATGCCTCTATAATTATTACATTTCTCCTTTATATTTATATATCGGTATTATTATTGATTGCCCTACCTTTCGGCACTTTCCTGCTCTCCACACTTGTTCATCAACTGTGATGTCTCCTTCTCAGCTCCTTCCTCCCTTCCACCACCAACTCCACAGCACTCCATCTCTCCGGGGCTTTACCCTTCTTATCCTTTTTATACATCCTCATATTTATTCTACCGTTATTCTCTCCGCCTTTCCTCTCCTCTTCCTCTGCCTCTGTCTGATCTACAGCTTCTTACCTCTTGTTTCACGTATTCGTACACTTTTAGCGATCTTCATAGTATTCGGTCCATTTATCATTTCTTTCTTCCGGTCTCACAATCTTCTCGTTTCTATCTTGGTTATTTAGTTACGGTTTTGGTTTTCTATACGCCCTTCGCTATCTTAAATAGCTTTTTTTTTCCTTCGCCCACATCTCTCGTTATTTCTCTTGCCATTCTCTTCCGTTCTCCTCTTTTTTGCCTCCTCTTTATTCTCTCTGCTTCATCTTGCCTTTACATATTCCTCCCTTGCTGCCGCTTTTCTTCTTTTCACCACTTCCTCATTTTCCCTGTTTTTACCTTAATGCTTTTTTCACTTCTTCGTTCAACCATGGTGTATGTCTCTTCCTAGTACTTCCTACCATCTTTTCAAGGGTTTTCTGCCACTTCCTTATTATATATATATACTATATATTATTATAGTATATATATATATATATATATATATCATTATATAATATATACTATATATTATATATATAATATATATATATCAAATCTAAACAAAAAAGATGAAATCAGAAACATAGGGTAACAACATAGACTACGACAGAAATACATAAGACAAGAATACATTTTACTACTCTCTCTCTCTCTCTCTCTTCTCTTCTCTCTCTCTCTCTCTCTCTCTCTTCTCTCTCTCTATCTCTCTCTCTCTCTCTCTCCTCTCTCTCTCTCTCTCTCTCTCTCTCTCTCAGAACCAAAGTAGAATTTTATTACAGCTTTATCAATAGTTTAAACAAAAATATCCAACTATAATCCTTTTTTCACGATTAAACCTTTATAAAATCCAAACGAGGGTTAAAAAGAGGATTGGCACAGGAGTGAAAGAAGGGATACATTTCCGTAATGGTACCATCATTTGCATCAAACTATTATAATGTTTGATTTATATAGATTAGTTTGACTGAAAAATTTAATTTTCTCGCATTTCTTCTGACGTTAAATGTATAAAATATTTAAAGAAAATGTTGGATACCCTTAATAATTGTTATCGATTGAATTACTTCGTTTTTGTGATTATATATATTATATAATATATATAATATTATATATATATATAGATATATATTATATATATATATATATATATTTATATATATTATAATATATATTATATATATAGTAACATATATATATATATTTATTTCTTTATAATATTTTCTAAATATGAGATAAAAATATATATATATATATTCATCATAAACCATCACTACCTCTTTCCCCTGATTGGCGAGAGGTATGCAACTACACTGGAAACACAAATCATAATACAGCAAGTACTTAGTTTTCAATCGAATGGAGGGTCATCCCTTAATTATATTCAGTAGAAGTCTTTCCAGTAAAAGTGGTTCCACCCTAGGTCTTTTCAGATCACGAATATATCACTGTGGTATTTTGAGATAATTTAAGGTATTCATTCCTTGGGTCAGGCCTACACCATACCCGTCACTCTATGTATACTCTTTGCACAAAAGACATTAATTTCCTCCTACATTCATTTAATGACCAATCCTTTTTTCGGTCATGTCTCCCAATCGTAGATTCCTTCACATACCACTGAATCGGCTTGACCAACAACTAACATCTATTAATTTAATTCCTATTTAGGCAGTATCTTTTTCCTACACGTCTTCCTCATTTTATCATTCATTTCACACCAACTTGCCCCTAAGCTTTTTCATCTCTGAACATTGTACATAGACTTACTCTTATTTCCACATCAAAGATTCACACTAATTACAGTAACAGGTAGCACCATACCTCATACCAAACACTAGTGCACTCAAGATTTAGCCCCTTTACATTTCATCCACCAAGGAATTAATTGCACCAGCAACCTTCTATATTCAACACATTTCCTACTACCACTCTGCCTAGTTTGTTCCTTTTCATTCTAACGTATATCTTAAATCTACTTGTTCAGTAGCTCATTATTAAATATGACTTCACATTCCCGGATCTTTCTCACTCACTACTATCATTACTTTTATGCTACATTTTACTTTCAAATCCTCCTCTACAAATTCATAACAAACCCCTTCACATCGATTATTTCGTCCACAGAAAATGTAATAAAAATTAGAAAAGACTTCTTGTTGATTTATATTTGGGCTGTTCTCCCTGATAGGAAATTGTAACCATTTACCATTATTTCTAGATCGAGTAAATAAATTAATAATAAAAATAAATACTTAGACCGATTCCTATAACAACAGGACCTCTCTCTCGTTCGTCTCTCTTCATCTCTCTCTCTCTATATTATATATATAATATATTACTATATATATATATTATATGTATATATATATATATATATATATATATACGTATAATATATAATATATATATAATATTATTATAAGTATTGAGATTATGTTTAGGTTGCATATGTTAAGGCAGTTCAAAAAGAAATTGTTTTAAAATTTAAATTAACAAAATAAATTAGAACACCATTGAATCATATCGTGACCGTCCATCATTATTACAAACGCTTATTCGAACGTTCATCTGGAGAAAACCGACTTTTAAAATATGTGGAAGGCCAAAAGTGAGTTCGGACCCCATTAATGAATTTCAAAAGGAGGAAAACTTAGCCATCGAATCGTGATAAATAGATTCAAGTTTTAACAGCAATAGGTATCGATGCGCGTGTCGGAGTTTTATGATTATTGGGTAGGAGTCCATTTCGACTTTCTAAATGCGAAATTGCTTCTCATTTTTTTTTAAACGGGGCTTTTAATAGTGTTTGGGATAACCTAATATTACAATGTAATTCTTTGCAGCTGTACTTTAGTCCTGCACGACACAAGCACACACACACCACCACCTGCACAACAAACACACACACACACACCACACACACACACACCACACACACAACACATAAAGTAATATATATTATATATATATATGATATATATATATTATATATATATAATATATATTATATTATTTATATATATATATTATAGATATATATACGGTATATGTTATATATATTGATATATATTATATAATATATATTATATTATATATATATATATATATATATTATATATATATAATAATTATATATGATATATATTATATATATATTTTATATATATATAATAACGGGAGTTTTACAATAGGCTTTGGGAATAACCTAATATTAAATGCTAATTTTGCTTCAACTTTTGTTCGTACACACAAGCACACACACACACACACACACACATATATACTTATATATATTTATTATATATATATATATATATACTATATATATATATATATATATCATATATATATAGATATATTTATATATTATATTATATATATATATATATCATAGTATATATTTATAGGCCTAATGGTCCAGAGATTCATGTAATAAATGGACAAGTGTGGTAAAGCGTTATTAAAGAACTAAAGACTTAATATTAAAGGTTCATCAATTTATTACACACCGGATTCGTTTTTTCATTAGAAATTCACCATATTCGAGCGTATTGTTCTTATCCGACGAATCATCGGAAATCATAGGATATTGAAGCTGTATCAAGCGATCTATTCTCATTAGTGTAGAAAATTCAGGTTAGTATAATATGGACCTACTAATGGTCAGGATATATGAAATGTTGCAAATGGTAATCTTGAAGCTGCTACTTATCACTCTATTGTCATGGGATAAGGGGACAGTCATTTTCTGTGATTTCTATATGTCCTGTTGGCGTAAAAAAAAAATTAATAAAAAAATAAAAATAAAAAATAAAAATAAAAATAATAATTTGGTTAAAATTCCTATTTACGAAATTATTTTTATTCTAATACAAAAATTCAAACATTTGATTTAATAGAGCTATGTTTAATAATAAATCGATTAAAGGTGAAATAAAATCTTTAACAAAGGACCTGAAAAATAATACATTATATTGATTTTGTTTATAAATCAAAAATTTTGTTTCTATTAAACACTGACCAGAATATTAGTATATCGACATGGTTTTTGTAATATTTTTACTTATCTACCTTTGTTGGTTTTCCGCGGTATTTTTTTTTATTTGCAGGACAATCTGAATAAATTAATTCAAATTTTTAAGTCGAATACAGTATCGACTTGCTTGTCTCTCTTTATTATCTTTATTATTAATAATCAACTTAAAATAAACAGTAGAATATAAAATAATAAGTCACAAAAACATTAAGTTAACTTTTAGTTGATAAAATTGTATTATATTAATGATAACAGAGTTTATTTCAACTTTTAATTAACCTGTATGAAGACATTAATATGAGATTTAGATATGAAATAGAATCTATGTAAATAAAGTTGGATAAAGCATAGCACTTAAAAACCAAATAATTGATATTGCTATTTATTCTATTTCTGGAATTTTTTTCTATATGTCATTAGATAAGTTTATCATGTTTGAGTTTCAAGCTTTTATGATGTATATATATTATATATATTCATATATATATATATTATTATATATATATATATTAAATTATTATATATATTTATATACTATATATATAAAATATATATATAGTATATATATATATGGTAAAAAAAGATCTTTCCATTTCTTCACCAAATAATTTTCACCTTGGAAATTTCAAATTTGGAATAATAAATGATAACAAACTATGATTGTTAATTTGGGTACTATATTTAGATGGTTTGGGAAAGTTAAACTGCTTGAGAAAATTCCTCCTATCAATATCAATATGACTTTGGAACGTAATTCTGTATCCCTCCGGGGGGTTGAATCGTCCCCCCCCTCTGTCCTCCGTCGGCTCTACTGGGTAGGGGGTCGAGCCGATGGAGGACAGAGGGGGGGACGGTTCATACCCCGGGAGTCGAATCTTGAAATCTGTATCTCTGTAAAAATGTTACTCACTTGAACATTCTTATAGTAATTCTCTTACTCAA
>JABUQX010029274.1:0-10000 GCA_015478945.1 Trachelipus rathkii | reverse complement strand
TATTTTCAAATGGTTCAGATACCTTATTCGGATTTCTCGATCCGGAAGCGAGATCCTAGCGGTATGTGAGTTGTTATTTTAAGATAATATTTATAATTTTATAGTTGAATAAATGTTATTGAATAAGAAGATATGTCATACTGAACAATTTATATTATCAAATAGTATGCTAAGTAAACCTTTGTAATGGCATCGGATCTGGAATAATATATAAGTCAGTAGGATCGGAGTTCGGTGATCCTGAAGATCTTGTCTATATTAATAATATTTTTCTAAGATAAATTAATTTTATTTAGTTTGTGATAAAAGTATTTGGTGTCATTGTCGCATCAGGACTCTAGTCTGCATACAGCCTAAAAACTCATGAATCATATAATAAATCGAATATCGCTATTCTCGAGGAGAGCCTTAGTTCGCCCATCAGCGCAACAAAGGTATCTCGGCTTCTTTCGGATCCTCGGGCATGTCCTTGGAGTGTAAGAGCAACGGAAACCTCTGTGGCTATTATAGATTAATATTTTATCTTCTCATACCGAGGAATATTTTATTTTTAGTATATGTAACAATTTTAAATTCTCTCTTAGAGGTGCTGATACATAGTGTATCTCTCTTCTGAGTTTATTATCAGTGCCGCAGAATATAAATCCTTATCTCATAGTGCATACTCTCGATTCGGATTATTATTATTGTCGGAAATAGTGAGTGCTTTTTACTTGTAGGTATATTATATATATATTTGTTTATCTCATATTATTAAATTATATTTTTTAGTTGGTGAAAAGTTTAATATTCTAGTAATTTATATCTGTGTTCACTAAAGACTAGCAAAGTTTTTACAGCACCATTAGCAGAATGGCAGAGGAACACGCGATTACGTCGAGAGTTTTATCTCAGTGTTCTGAAGGATTAGTTTGACCGAATTTTATGATTCCATGTAGTATTGAAATTGTAACTCCGGAAAAGACAATATCTTATGTCAGTGAAAGGTATATTTGCAGAGTTATAAAGAGTGATTTAAGTTTTACTGTTGATACGAATAATTATTTAGTGGCACAAAAATCTAGTTTAAAATCCGACTACAAATTCTCAAAACTGTGCAGAATATAACCTAATCAAATTTCGTTACACTCGTGGTAAGTGATACCGCGGCAAGCCTCTGTGTGAGACCAGTAGATAAAATTGTAGTTTTGTATAGATTCTTTCTAATTAGAGCTGTGTGGGGATAATTTATATGATTGTTTCCCCTATTAAATACATTAAGGCTATTTGAATGTTGATTTCATTGTGAAAAAATAATAATTATATATATATTAATAATATATATATATATATATAATATAATTATTTATATATTAATATATATATAGTATTATATATATATTATAATATATATATAATATATATATTATATATTTATATAAATATTATTATATAATATATATATATATTAATGATTATAATAGTATATTAATTAAGTATAGTGAAGTAGACTACGCAAAGTTCTGTTTGCTTATGGATATTATTAGATTACTTTTTTTTCTTTTGAATCTTAAATATTTAAATTAAATTAAATAAGGAATTATTATATTTTATATAATTTTTATTGAAAAGAGTTTGATAATTTTAATTATAAATAAGGTTTATTTATATATGTTAGTATTATATTTTGATATTGTGCTTAGGCAGATTAGATTATGTTGGGTATGTTAGATTATTTTATGAATTTTTTAGAGTATGAGGTTATAGTTATGGTATAGGTTAGGTTATATGAGTTAGATGTATATAGTTAAGTATAGGTATTATGTTAGGTTATGGTGATTTAGGTTAGGTTAGGTTAGGTTAAAGTTAGGTGGAGTGTTAAGGTTTGAGTTAGTTATTAGTTTAAAGTGATTATATATAAGAGTTTAATTATATTGTAATAAATTAATTATATTTTTTATGAAATTATATTTTTCAGGGTATTATTAGATTAGGAATCCTATATCTCAATTGCTGTAAATGAAAATAGTATTGTATACTTGCATATGGTCGAATAGAGTTAGATGAAAAAAGAAAACCAAATGTGTTGGTAGATAGAATATATTAGAATCAAGATGAAGATGTGTATTAGAGTATAGATTGGAGATATTGAAAGATAGTAGTGGAGGAGTGCTCTCTCATTGGGAAAGTCTTGAGTGCTTCCACAATTTATTACTATTGACGCGCATATGATTTAGTTTTGATTGTGTGAGCCTCGAAATGAAAATAAAATTTCGTGAAGGGAGTAGAAGTATATTTAGTAGAGTAAGAGATTTTAGGCATTTGATATTTTAATAAGGTAAAGGTAATTGATAATGTAAACGTAGAAAGTAAGTAAGTGTTATGGTTATATTGAGTGAGATTAGTTCTCTGTGTGTGTAAAGTATATGTTTAGATGGTGAGTCAGTCTGGATACTATAATGTTCATCAATAGTAAGTTCAAATAGTTTATGAGATATATATTGTAAGTTGGTGATTAATAAAAGGAAAATCGAAAACGGATGATTGCAGAATGTAGTATGAAATGTTTAGTTTGAAATGTATAGGTTAAGATGGCTAGGTGCATAATTTAATTCTACGTAGTTAGTATGCATAATATGTATGGAGAATATGTAAAGTCGTTCGATTAGTGCTCATAGGGTCTTTTTATAGTACGTTATGCATTACTGTAGCTTAATGTATAGTATTATATATATATATAGTGGTGAGATCACTATATTATACTAGTGGAACCTGTTAATTATGGTTGGTACGACTCCCGTCCAAATTTTTAAGAATGTTTTTTTAGATTTTATTAGAACTTTATGCTGGGGACTACCACGCATTTTGGATGGGTTGCTCCTGGGTTACAGGTATATTATATTGATTAGCTACATAACTCGATAACGCATAGACATCAAGGCGACATGGTGGGCAGGAACGAATGCTATTAGTAGCACTCTAGTAGGAACTCAATATTATCGTTATTAGTAAGCACTCGCATTACAGTTTTATAAACTTTTTCTTATGTTTCCAGTTACTCAACAAAATCGACAAAACGAGAGATACAAACGTGCGCCTAGAACTCGTAGAACAAAGAATTGGTCACAGGGAGATGCGCGGTCTAGCTCATCTCTAGCGTCCGCGATCCTGGGGGCAACAACCATCCAGGAAAAAGAATAGGCTATTTCCCCCCTCCGGGTATCGTCGGCGTCAATCCTGAACCCGCTACTCTCTCTCTCTCAGGTTATTTTGGGCTTTTAGCCTTCGAGTATCAGCTGCTTCCTGACCGACCTCCCCTACGGGTATGGAAACTTCTCCCGCAGATCACTATTTCCAAGATCGGCACTTGGAAGGCGCCTGCGTCCTCTTATAACTCTCCTCTCTTCCTATATGGGGTTATCTAGCATTCTGCTAGTTTGTGCATTCTCTCACGTGTTTTATTCTATGGATTTCTCTTATACTAACACTCTATGTAGTTCAGGAAAGCATCTTGACAGCACTCTGGATTATTCACCATCATATCTATTATGTTGAACAGTTATAGAATTTTTGCGCTCCAGTGTAATTACAATTAATGTAGATACTCTGTGAATTTTATATAAAGAAATTTAAATTCTCACTCAGAGACTGGTGGAGACTTCTGATACTTATAACTAAACTATGTTTGACTTCCCTGGTACCATCACTCGAACAACTGTGATAACTCCAAGGTTATAGTAGTATCATAATACTAGGTCCACACCTTCTGATTGAATAACAAAATACAAGACAAACCAAATACCCAAACCCATAACAATGAAGGGTATCTCCCTTTACAGGTTCAATAGTTCCTACTTAATTTCTTCGATATCACTGCTTTAGTAAAACTATCTTAATAGATATCCTTATTTTAATCCTATAAGATAGGGTATGTTGATACCCCTGCTGACGTGACGGTATCTACACTGACATATTCTTCTGTCAGGTTGACTTCTGGACGGATACATGAGAGGCAATATATATATACCGAACTAAGATCATATAAGGAACGCTCATCGACAATATGTGAAGACACAACATGGCTTGTTATGACAACAGATTTGCTCTAAATGTTATATAATACAGACGATAAGATATAATAATTATTCACTAATACCGCTACTACAGATACTCGAACCTAATCGACAATCAATGTAGTCGCCGTTATAGACAATTAGATACTAATAGGAAGCGCGATCTTAGTACTACATATATGTCGTATCTGCCTCTCCCATGAAAAAAAAGTCATTACTCGGATAAGTTTTCAAATTTATTCATTAGCTATGTGGTCGATTACTCTATATGGTGTTTGAAACGTCTCTCTGATGATTATGGTAATCTCCGTAAGTAATCGGTGAGAAAATTTGTGATTCCAACATATATAGAGCAATAAAAAACAAGATCATCATGTCTAGCATTGAGTTTTGCTCCCGTGTGTACGAGGAAGCAATCACACCGCCGAAAGATAATACATGTTGCACACTGCCGTATCTATTGTAGTGCATATCAACTTGGTGGTTGACGACAAATTTGTCATAATATAAGTACGATAACAAAAGAAAAATTCCCTCTTGTCTCGACACAAGGGACATCGAATCTCAAGTCTCGCAGCAACCAAGCACAACACACACACCAACGTCTCGCTGATTAGATACAATGTTAACAATGAGGTTAAAAACAACTGATGTTCAGATCTCAGACATATCCAATTACAAGAAGAATAATAAATCAGGTTATTTTTCTGATTACGGTTTTTTAAGTCTTTTCCTTAGTGCTTATCGATTTCACTGCTTTTGAAGATAAATCTATAGATATACTTATTTAAAATAACTCATCAGAAGTAATGTGTTGAGGATACCCCTTCTGGAAGGCTTACACGGCATTACTTCTAGGGGTGTTCTATGTTCATAGGTTTAACAGGACCAATACCTGACAACAATGTCAGAAGGAACGGCCAACAGGCGCACTGCATAGCTTACTTATCCGTAATCAAATTTTACCAAATAATGTCTGTATTCAAAAATATAATATTTTGCAGCTCTCTCTAAGGTTCTCGAACCATCGACACAGCGTCGCCGTTAGACAATAGTGACAGAGGCTATAATGGATCATAACTCACTAGTACCCACCCGCATCCCGAAGCACTCTCCCTAGAACTAAAAGTAATTATCGCTATATACTCGGTCAAGTGAACTCTATTTACAAATTCTTCTATCTCTTCTCAACAAGTTCATTCTGTCTTTTGAATCTCCTTAGATAGCACTTACTTTAAAAATTTTCACAAAGGGTGATTGTGCCCTCTAGCACTCTCGCCTGTGCACACGAAATATCGTTATTCGTGACTAAGCCTGCTATACGAAGGTTACAGGTGAATGCTAAAAAAAACGTAACCAAAATAATTCTCTAATAATCATGAACCGATCACAACACATAGCCGCACACTATAAGATGCTTGTTCGCTGAAACGCCATAAAACTTATGCCTCAAATAATCCTTAAGACGCTCAGAACTAAAACCTAGTAATCTCCACCTTCTGCAAAGACAGCGCATCAATCCTACCCTATCGCCATCAAAAATGCGCTTCTCGACCGCTTTAGACAACTGTAAGACGCTGATAAGGCTAATCCTTTAACACACTAGTAACAGCCATTACACATCCATTACCCAAAAGATAAGGCCTCATGATTATCTTAAACAATAAGTGATTCTAATCACCACTCTTCAATGCTCTATCAAACTCTGGACAAAGTCCTATTGAAAAACAATACGATGATATACTTATATTTAATTCTCCACAGACAAGGATGTTGGTACCCCTGCTGGGGGCCTTAACACGCATAATCTTACTGGAGGTAACCAAGTGTTCCCAAATATACAATATAAGATAGTTATCCTAAAGGATACCAAATGACCATTAATATTCAAAGTGAAGCAATCGAACAACGACATGCGGCCACTATTACTCGCCTCTTGTATAGAATCCATCATGCATAAAATCAAAACAAGGATAAAATAAATAAGAAGAAAAAAAATATTACCTCCTCCTCTCCGTCTCTCTTCGCTCAGTCCTAAGGACTCAACCATTGATCAAAACCTCTAAGTACGTCGCCTATTAGACTAATAAATGTTACAGTGAGTATGGCTCTCCCTATTCACGATGCGCCTCCTCCTAAAAAATAAAGTCATCTAAGATAATGATATTCAAATCGGTCCTGTGCATTCGATATTATCTCACTGCTTTGAAACTCGAGTACTACATATTTTAATAAATTGTTACAGAAGGGTGGTTGAACCCCCTCTGGGCTACACGGCATTTTTCTTCAGGGGGGCTCATGGGTTACAGGGAGCTAGACTTGAACTCTAGTCAAGGATATCGCCGACTATATGACGTCACTAATAAAACATGCTATCTCTGTTAGCAGAGTAATAAATTATTCAAAAATATATATAATATGATCGTGTTTGCTGAGAAAAGATATTACTCTCACATTAACGTCTCTGTCGCAGACGTTCACTGCAGAGCCGATCGACAGATACGTCTCGCCTCGATATATGACAAGTATTAACAGGTTATAATTATACTAATAGTTCTCTCGATTACTCAAGGCCTCTCTACATATATGAGATATAAAGTTAAATTTTCCGTGTGTGTACACATAAAGTTTTCAGATCACCTGCTTTCGACATTCACTGCTTTGAAACGTATCAGTTATTCATATTTCAAAACTCTTTATCCATAAAGAACGCGCTGCTTTATAGTGATAAATACCCTGACTTAATATATATAATATTGTATACATATATCTATTATTATATTATATATAATATATATATATATTATATATATATAGTATAATTATATAATAATATATATATATATTATATATATTAATATTAATTATATAATTTCATAATAGTTATATATATATATATATTATTATATATATTATATATATAATATATATATATTATATATCTATATATATATTATATATATTATATATATATATTAATGATATATAATTATATATATATATATTATATTATATTATATAGTATTATATATATACTTATATAATATATATATATATAATATACTTATATATATTTATTATATTTATATATATAATATATAATATATTATATAAAGATTATAGATATAAGTATATATATATATATATATAATATTTATATGATATATTATATGAAACAGACACAATATATATTAATGAATTCTGTTGAATACAATATATAATGTTGCCGTATTTAAAAAATGTTAATAAAAAAATTTCCTTAATATGGTTCAAATTAGTATTGCTTAGTACTTAGCGTATTTCATTTTATTATCCGTTACTATAGTAAGTATATAAAAAACATTCAATTTAAAAATAAAATATATATAATAATAGATATATGTATGTATATGTTAGTGTGTGTGCTCTGTGTGCGATAGTGGTGATTTGTACCACAGTTGACATAATTAAAGAAACGTGTAAACATATGCTTTGTAGTCGTGGTCTTTATATATTTGATAATGTGTGAGATGTGGTTGCTGTTTAATGCTTGGATTTGTTTCCCATAGAATTCGATAATTCTTTGTTAAGGTATATTTATTTCGCTAAAATAAAAGAAAGAAATTACATTACTTTGTATTTTGACTCTCAAAATGGTGTGGTCAATTCTTCTCGATTTCATATATAATTTTTGAAGTTATCTCAACTTCAGAGATTGTAAAAAAAAAAATTTTATTTAAATTGTATAAATAAATTCAGCTGTTCCATCTCATACACTAAAAAATTCTCGCGTTTGCCTCATATATCCAGTTAAAAGAGCTATTTAAATTAACTCACTAAAGCTATTAATTGTGAGTATATTTAGTGCTAATAATATAACAAATTGAAATATCATTGAAATATTAAGGATTTTATGGCTCACTAGACTTTCTAGTGGAATATACAAAAATAAAAAAAATAAATTTCTTCTCATTTGTTAATAAAAAATGTTACTCTAAATATACAAGTTATATAAATAAGTTATTTTTTATGTTTGTTTTATTCATATAATAATTAATAAATGTTATATGTTCTATCATTAAAAAAATAATCTATATCTAGGTTTGGAATAGTTAGAGGTTTCTATTATAAAGTTACTGTCCCCGTGAGTGAAACATCTTAGTATAATTGCGTAATTAATTATATATAATTATTATATATATTTTATATATATTAATATATTATATATAAATATAATATATATATTATATATTAATATAATATTATATATTAATTAATATTATATTATATTATATATATATAGTAATATAATATATTTAATATATATTATTTAATATATATTAATATATTTATTATATATATATATATATATATATATATAATATATATATATTAATATATATATATAGATATATATAATATAATATACTATTTATATATACTTAATATATATATATATATATATAATTAGTATATATCTATAATATTAATTATAATATAATTATATATATATAATAAATATTATAATATATATATAATATATATATATATATAAATTATATATATTTATTACAAACTCAAGCTAAGCATAAGCATATAATTATTAACCTACATTTTTTTATAGCAAATAGAAAATAAATCCAAATCCTCAACTCAGATATAATATAATACACGCTAAACATTAGATCATTTTTACAATAAATTTGTTAATGAGACACAGAGTTGGAACAAATACACAATCAAATTAATTCCAAATTAATTTTACCAAATAATAATAAAAAAATTACAATATAAATATATTTATAATTTTGTTAAATTATTAATAAATGATAGATTACACCTCCCCCTACTATCTCAAAAAAATAAATAAAATAAACTTATAATATACAACTTAAAAATATACAATAAAAAAAGAAAAGCAAATTATATGTCAAAAATTCGTATCTCACCTCATTACATACCAACCTTTTATATTTAAAAATGTCTTAATCTTTGCACAGGGTCCTATATGATAATTTCTAAAGGATTGCAAACTATTTATAATAACTGGCTAACTACTTATTAGATAAAGAATCAAAGCTTCATAACTGATAAAAGATCCTCAGTATATACTAAATAAAAGGTAGGCAGAGATGAATAAATGCTTCATTGAAATGATACACATATGTAAATATACACGCCAACAACCTATTTATAAGCAAATAAATAATGAATATTAACTATATAATATATTTAATTATATATATAATATATATAATATATATATTAATATATATTATTAATATTATATATATATGATTAATAATATATATATTATATATATATTAATATATATATATTAATCATTAATATATATTATATATTATATTATTATATTATATTATTAATATATATTAATAATATATATTATTATATATTATATAGTATATATTATACTATATATATATAGATTTATATAATATATATTATTAAATAAATTTATAATAAAGGAAGGAACTTATTACTGCCCAAACGTATATATATAAGTACTAAAAGTTATATATTGTATATATATTTTAATAACTCAATAAATTAAATATTGAGGTCAAATTTTTAGACAGATTATCTATATGAGTCAATATAATGCATAAGCCCCAGCCTCAGACTAAATATCAGCTAGGCCTATAGGGTATGGCGATCAATTCAGTTTAATAAACAAGTATAAATTAGATTTCTCGAACTTCAAATTTTAAATTATACTTTCTATGAAGAGTGAAGTGTGTTGCTTATATATATAAAGTAACTTATGTAGCGAGTAAAGACCAATATGTTATATAGTATGTTTGCTCTAGTCTTTCGATTCAATAAATATTTCGTCACTTGACAGCAGAGCATTTTTATTATATTATTATATATATTATTATTTATTTAATCATTCTCATATATATAGGTGGACCAATATTATATTCTTCTTACTGTGTCCTTCTTTT
>JABUQX010029273.1:17500-27855 GCA_015478945.1 Trachelipus rathkii | reverse complement strand
TTATATATATATATATATATATATATATATATATATATATATATATTGTAAATATATATATATATATATATATATATATATATTTACATATTATATGCGGATGATTTGGTTTTGTGTGGTGAATCTGAAGAGAGGGTTTTAGAGGATTTTTTAGAGAGATTTGGCAAGGTTGAAAGGAGGGGTTTTGGAAAGTAATGTAGATAAGTAAGATTATGGTATAGTGAGTGAGGAGAGTCCGCGGTGTGAAGTCATGTTAGATGATGAGCAACTGGAACAAGTATCTGAGTTTAAATATTTAGGATATATGTTGGATGAAAAGGGAACGGATGATGCAGAATGTAGTAGGAAAGTTGTGAATAGTAGGAAGGTGGCTGGTGCAATTAAATCCTTGGTGGATTTGAACGGACTAAGTCTTGAGTGCGCTAGGGTTTTGCATGAAGGTATATTGTTACCTGTGTTATTATATAGTAGTAAAATTATGATATGGAATAAGAGATATAGATCTAGGGTACAAAATGTTGAGATGGACAACTTTATGGGCGTGTTAGGTGTTAGAAAAATTGATAAAATGAGGAATGAACTCATTAAGAAGTTGTGTGGTGTGAAGAAGGACGTAAATGAGAGAATAAACGAGAGTACATTGAGATTTAGTCATGTGGAATGAATGAATTATAGTCGGTTGGTTAAAGGGATATATAGTGATGAGTGTGATGGGAATAAACTGGCTGGGATCCCGTAGAAAAAGTGGTTTGAGCCAGTAAAGGAATGCTTGAAGAAGAGGAATGTGAGTTTGGCAGAGACGAGAAGAAGGGTGCATAACAGGAGTGAATGGCCGCATTTTGTGTAGGGGTATGGTTGTGTTCTTCACCTAGGGGATGAACCCCACATTGATGAGATACCACAGTTATGGTCCGGGGCGGTCTCGTAAAGCTTCAGGGTGAATTTTTCTGAATGCAACGATTTCTCACCGGGGGTAATAAACTGGACGGTAAAAGGGGGGGGGGGGCTTTCATTTCGACTTGGGTCATGTTCTTCTACTACTTTTCTGTTCCGGTGTATGCTACGCATCTCCCCCCCAATCTGGGGATAGGAGGAAGATAATATATATATATATATATATTATATGATATATATATATATATATATATATATAATAATATAGATTATATATATATATATATATATATATATAATATATATATAGTATATAATATATATATATATATATTTAACTATATATGAAGTGTTTATCATATTTTTTTTTATATATATATATATATATATATATATATTATATATATATATATATATATATATATATAATATATATATATATATTATATATATATATATATATATATATATATATATATATATATATTAGTAATAGAGAAACTACCGGTACAGCGCATTTCCTTGCTTCGCTCGCTCGACAGTTTCCCTACTACTTACATAATGTTTTATAAATACAGTTTTATATAGAATTTATAGATCTATATATTTTTCTTTCAGGTACATTATTCATAAAAATAATATTTGAAAAGTTACAATGATGTTACATAAAAAATAGCGCAACCTGTAGAAATTTTTATTGATTCAGAATTTATAGAGAATTGTAAAATAAAATAAATTTGCTACTATGCATTTTTCTCATAAAATGAATAGTAATGGTGCTATTTTAAATTTTATAGAAAATAGAACATGATGAAATAGAGTACAAGTTTTAAATTTTAAGTATAAGTGTGTCTGTATCCTAGTGGTTAGACTAACCGACTCAAGACGCAGAGGTCTTACGTTCAAACCTAGTTGAAGTTTTATAAAAAAATTTCAATAGTCGCTGCACTCAGGAGTGCAGTGAAATAATGATGACACACATATATATATATATATATATATATATTATATATATATATATTATATATATATATATATATATATATATATATATATATATAAGAAAATTTCAACACTCACGGCACTCGCGAGTGCTGTGAAATAATTATAAGTTCTATAAATTAATTTGGGTAGTAGAAGCATAATAATAATATATAAATTAAATCTTAGGTAACTAAAATGATGTTTTCAAAAAAGAATTGGAAAACTGAAAAAATTGGAACATTTATTTATATTTCCAATATCGAATTTAATTTTTGTTTTGCACTTTTGGTATGTATCCAGAAACCTTATCGACTAGCACATTTACGCATTTTCAAATTTTTTGCACATCGAAAGTTGAAATTTTTAAAAATTTATTACAATGTTAAAAAAACACGTGTTTTAATATGTTAAATGTTAAATATAAATATCTGGTTCTACCTTTTAACATAAAAGATAAATGAGAAATAAATATGTAAGTTTGTGAGTACGAGGATTCCGAATTTGTTGTTATTTTTATCTAAATATATTGGGAACGATGTTAGTTAAAAAAATCTCGCAAAATATAGGAATTAGCAAAATTTTCTCAGAAAGCAAAATTAAAGAATATAAATCAATTTATCTTTTATTTCAACATGTTTTTCTAAAGCATATTTATTATTTTGACTTTGATTTTACCTTACATCTAGCTAAAAATAATTTTATATTTTAACAATTTTTTTTATCTTAGAGCTAACTAAAAATAATTTTATATTTTAATATTTTTTTTTTATTAATTTATTTTATTACCTTACATCTAATTAAAAATAATTTTATATTTTAAAAATACATTCATAATAAAAAAAACTATAATAAAAATGGAAATATATTTTATTCGGAATAAAATAAAATACATTTTTGAAATTAATGATTCTTATTGTTTTAAATGTAAAGTTAGAGCAGATATATGGATGAATAATTCAAAGAAAATTTATAGTTTTTGCTATAAATGTGAAAAACTGTTAAATGTTAATTAACTACAATTGTTTTGATGAAAAATATAAGCAAAAATGGAATAGTGATAATTATAAACCTTATAGTTCACAATATACTAAGCATAATCAGGTTTTACCATTACAATATCATAATGAACATATTGAGAAATTTATTAAAAAGCATTAAAACAACCATGAAGATATAAAGGAGAATTATGGTAAAATATTAGGTCTCAATGATAAATTAGAGCAAGCGTATCAGAAGATCAAAGGTTCAAAGGGGAAATAATTCGTTAAATTGTCATTATAATTTATCAAAGTTTCTACAACTATGTGATAAAAAATGTGTTCTTTCCAATTTCAAGAAAATATTACCCCAAAAATTGGTGAATGAATATCAGAGAGTATGAGAAAATATATGTAAAATTAATAAATGAGAGTTGATTGAGTAAAAAAGGATATTTACATTATTTATAATTTTTTTCCTTTCAAATATGGAATTATCTAAAATTTATATCATGATATTCTACACCAAAACATTGAATTATCTAAATTTTATATTATTGTATTCTCCACCAAAATATTAAATTTGAATATTGTTTTCACTAAAACATTTAATTCGACTATCATTCAAGAGATTTCAGAAACCTTCTTGGAAAGTATGACATTAGTAATTTGATTCTTCAGTGTTTTTGGCGTAGAATTAGCAATACTTCAGCAACTGGAATATGTTTTTTCCATGATCAACTTCATTTCAGGAACTTCTTTAATTACTATCAGATAATTTGAGTGATCTTAAAACAGTGTGAGGTTCAAAATTTTTTTAAGCTCAACATCATTATAAACTTCTTTAATTAAATCGGATAATTTTGTGGTTTGTGAATAATTAGTTGAATAGTTCAAAATTTTTAATAGTTCTGCTTTATTCTCCATTTATTATAGAGAAAAAAGTTTATATTGTTATAATAAATTATCTCTATATTTTCTTTTTATTTCGGGATCAGTATTATCAGAACTATTTCCAAAGTCATCGCTTATAATGATATTTTTCATTTCTTTATTTTTCTTCCTTCAAAATCGCTATTAATCGTTGCCGAAGGAGCATCATAAATATTTTTATAATTTTTACTTTTAATTTTATTAAACTTAACCACCTCAATAAATCCTCTCTTAGCATAATATTTTTATTAATAAAGTTATACCCTTCAAAAATTTGAACTACGTGCATTTTTATATTATTAGTATCAACGTTTGGTTGAATCTGAATAACATCTCCTTCATCTTGATTTTTGTCTTGATATTTGCATAAAACTAAGGGATATTCATTTCCATTAATTAACAATTTTACTGAAATGTGTTGAGTTATATCTTACGAGGTCAATATAATTGTATCAATGAATCCTTCCTAAGTGATAATATTAGTTTTTTCAGAAGCACTTCCTTTCATACCTAATACGAATGGAGACTTCCCTAATTCTAATTTTGAATTAATTTGAAAAATTAAAGTTCCATAAGCACCTATTTCTCTTTTCACTTGTAAATGTACTTGTACATATTAGGGTTCATATTTTATCGAGAATTGAAATCTGGTGGTTATTAATCATTTTAAAAACGCTTTCGAACCCTTCTTTTAACAAAACGTCATTATGACTATCACAGAGTTGAGATTTTATCTCTTCAGCAAATTTTTTAATATGATCATCTTCAGATTTTAACTCAGTTATTGATTTATTTAGTGTTCAACTTCTTTTCGGCATTTATCATCTTATCATACTCCATTTCTAACGACATTAAACTTCGATTTATCTTTTCTATGGTATTATTAAATTCATCAACCTTACTTCTTATTTCAGTAACTAAATTTCGGTATAAATTTTTGTAGTAACATCATTTTCTTGTTGAGGATTAGCTACATTTGCTTCTCTTTTATCTTTATAATCAAAATTACCTTCTTCGTTTAAATATTTAAATCCTATTTTTGGAGGCCCTTGAGGTCCAGGAGATGCTTGTTTTGTTTTAGGACCACTACCAGAGATGTTAACGATAATTTATTTTAGAAAAAAAGTTCATGAAGAATAAAATTAAAATTTATTTTTAATGCAGATAATCGATAAAGAACTATTAAACATTAATGTTCGCAAAAAACAGGGTCAATTTTTTTAATTTGATAAGTCGAATAAACAATATCGAATTTCATATAATTTTCAAATTCTAAAGGAGGATCTACACCGAACCAATCAAAATAATAGCATAAATTATTATTATTATTATTATTATTATTATTATTATTATTATTATTATTATTATTATTATTATTATTAAAGCCACCGTTCTTATTGAAATTGATGTCAGCTGTA
The DNA here is from genome assembly GCA_015478945.1 of Trachelipus rathkii. Lineage (NCBI taxonomy): Eukaryota > Metazoa > Arthropoda > Malacostraca > Isopoda > Trachelipodidae > Trachelipus > Trachelipus rathkii. The sequence continues at coordinate 22,649 of JABUQX010029273.1, read as the reverse complement.
ACTCTCTATGTTGAGTATTACGGAGCAGTAAAGAGAAGGTGAAGCGTGGGTTCCATGTGAATTTAATATTTTAAATTCAGGTATTTTTTTTATAAACTTATATAGGTTGAAAGATATCTTTATTGCTGAATTATCTTTTTAGCACCAATATTTTTTGATGGACAATATGTAGTTATTATTATTTTATTATGGGTAATTAAGACCATATGTATCCCATATGCTCCAGAACCTTTTTAATTGAATCTAAGTATCATAATCCCACAATATCACACTTTTTTCTATTTGTAAAGAAAAAAATCCAAAATCGAAGAAGAAATCTCTGGGATATTTCTTTTTTTATAGAGGTGTCTCCTTAGGCAATGTATTTTGGTTTAGATATAGGATCGGGGATAATTGATACCAGAGCCGGATCGTTCTTTTTATTTTGTACTGAGAAGAAATGTTTCAGCTGCTAGCCGGCCTATTTTATCTACAATATCTTGCACCAGGAGGTATGAAATCTCCATTATATCTGAATTCCCCAGACTATCATTCCTCTGAAGTTTCAATAAATCATTTAACACACTTTCCCTTTTCCTATCCATTGACGATACTTATGCCTTAACGCATGGTCTTGTCAAATCGTTTTTTATTCTTTCTTGCCATTGATGTCTTTTCAGTGTAATAGTTAATATAAACACGACACGTGACTCTATTTGTTTTCTGTGACTCGAAAAAGTTGACATTTAAGTTCTCTGACTCTGTTTAATCTCGTTTTTTTTTCCACTTAATATGTAATATTGTTTTATGTATATTTTTTCTCTTCTTCTTCTTGTGCGATTTCCTAATCTCTATCTCAAGGAAACACACACAAGTTTTTTAGTATAGAGCCTAAAAAGGATAGTTAGAAGTATCTTACTTTTCATATAATCTATTCCTTAGCACTTTCTATTGGCTTTATTATGGCCCCTTAAAACAATAGATTCATTAGCGACTTATCTAACATACGAACAAACCAACCACACGTGTCTAAGTCTTAGCATTGTAGATTTTAAGAATTAGGCTATAATCGAAGTATATATTTTTTATCAGTATACACTCTCTTTTAAGTGAAATTTTTTTATTTCTAATTGAATTTACACTAATTTATGTAATTCTTAATTAAAAAAAAGAGTGAGAGAATAAAGATGAGAATAAATGAAATGAGTAAGCTTAATATAGGAAAGAGGAACAGTGAATAACTATATAATATATAAATAAGTATATATTTTAATTAAGATATTTATATTAAAATTAATTTTCACTCATAAATTTGTTATATAAGTATACAATTTTATTTCTATATGGACTGAGAGTGGGACGAGATCTGTTTATTTGCTATTGATCTCCTAGGTTTTTGTTGGAAAACTTGGTAGTAGCCCAACATGTGTTTGACACCTGATACGAATTTCTTCCATCGCTTCCAGATGGTAAGAGACGTTGACGTATTAATGGTTTCTGTGGCTTTGGAATGTAATATACCTTTCGTGCGCTCTGTCAGCAGGTAGTCCCCCTTATAACTTGTAAGTGGTATGAGAGACATGCAATATAATAATAGATTATTTACATAGAATAAGGTTAGGTAACCGGATAGAGGATTTGCATATAATAATTCAGGAAACGATAAAAAATTATAAAATGCAGTCATTGAGCCCTCCATAATAAAAAAATCTATAAAAAATAAAAAGATATGTCAAAGCAAAGCAACACACCCCCTGAATAATTCTCACTCATTTTATAATAATAAAAAATTCCATAGATATCAAAATAGTACTTTTGGTTAGTATATTGAAGTAAAAAAAAAAATATGATATTTAAAAAATAAATAAAAATAAAATAAAACTGAAAAAACTAAGTACTGAAATATTTATAAATAATTTGCGGATAAATATCAGAATATTCATCAACATGCTTGTTAAAAGATTAAAAAAACATTAAATACCAATTATGCTAATAATAATATAATTATACACTATTTGTGATCATCAAATCATATAATTTAACGTGTTAACGCATAATTAGTTCTTCACACACGTATAAGAGAACTTTATCTCGGTTCCTACTGAAAATTCAAGATGAAGAAGAACATTTTAAAATATTAAAGTTACTATTTACCTCTCTTTCTTCCTTTTTAACTAACATTATGTTAATTTTATTTTAGGTTAGTTGTATTCATAATATTTTTCAACTTCTATGACAGAGTATCTCATTCAGTTTTACATTAATATATATTATTGAGAATAGAGAGTTCTAGATTTAGATTCTTCCGATGAATTATACATCAGAATATTTTTTCTTGCAGCATAATATGAAAAGTTGATGCCTGATTAGTGATTATGAATAAAGTAAAGCCATGCTTCAGATTTACCATAATTTATAAATACGTCATAAGATAAAACTGATTAACGGACACTTTTGAAATATTGATTCTGAAATTTAAAATTTATAATTGTTTAAATATTTAGGTATGATTATAATTAACCGTAATAGTATCAATTAAGAGTATTATGTTATTTTAATTCTCTCAGAGCTAGGATGAATGAAATCATTAATATGAACTAAATTACTTAGAATAATAGAAAGAGGCCCAAATATTAATTGAATTGAGTAATAGTGATTTTTATAAACTGATGAACAACTCGGTGAAATTATGGAATAAAAACTAATAGAGTTAGAAAAATATTTGAAGAGATGTAAATAATATTTGTACTCAAATTTCTAACCTCCAAATTATGAAGGAATAACTCTCTAAAAGCTATCAAAATGATTAGAGGTAAATAAACCAAACTCTTAGATATATAAGATTACTGTTAGTGAATTAATTAATCAATCTTCTCATCTACAAATTTTAGCATGTTACATGTGAAAATTAAGAGACAAATAGTATTAATGAATTTAGAAATCCTATTTATGTAGGCAATCTATTATTTGGCTAGTTTAAGTAAAATACTCTACCATGTATTAATTATATATATTCAATTATTAGTATATAATTATTACATAAAAAATCATATTATTATATATATTATATAATATTATATATATAGAGATAATTACTCTAAGCTACTATTTACAGATACAGATTCGTTATGTTATTATATACAAAGAAATAAAAAGAAGGATTTAGGTGTTCTAAAGAAATATGAAAGGTAATTATATTACGAATATGTAAATGTTATAAAGATTATACATTTCTTGATTCTTACCCAGACAAGTAAGTAAAACTTTACCAAGTTAATGTATTAAAAGGAAGATAATAGATAAGCTATTGAATGAAAGATTAATGTCCAACTTTAGGATAAATAATTCAATGGCTGCTTTTGACTTAAAATTTGTTTGAAATATAACGAGCACTTACACTTAATTTATCTTCTTTTTAGAATATATTTTAGAAGATTATTTTAAATATTAGTATAATAGAAGATAAATAGTAAAAATATATAAATTCGTTGTTCAGAGCAAGCAAATAAAATACACCCATTATCAGTGTCAGGGTTTTTTTAAAGTAATTCTCGAGGGATATGATATTCTCATATTTGAATGATATAAATTTGCAGGAAAGGAAAGAGAGTGTGAAATAGTAAACTTAAAATGAAATTAACATGTATCGGACAATCGTTTAGAATAAAAATAGACTAAGTGAAAAATACTTTGCTCATATTCACCCAATACAAAGTAGAATATAATACTCATATATACTCGCTACAACCTCACTGTCGGTTTTACCTTCTCGTATTACAAAAACACACACGCTATGGAGCGTCACTCAAAACCATTGGTGCATGCAATTAGATGGAAACCCATGTGACACTAAAGTGAAAATAGGATATGTATTACACAAATATATGTTAATGTGTAATGATTAACTTAAAGGAACACGCATTTAGTTGCGTTCGTGATGGAGTCATAATTAGAAACAAAAGATTACAACTCCACCGAACAAAATGTTGGTGAAAAGAGTATCGAAAAAACGCGTTTATAATTGCGTGAAATATAAATTATATGATTTTGTAGTAAGAGAAACAGTCCACTCAAATGTTAAACGGAAAATATAAAATTACGGTACGCGTTACCCCGGAATTTATTGACGTCTAAAATACTTAATGGGGTAGGATTAAAAACAAAAAAGCACTCTCTCTCTCTCTACACTATAGCACAACAAGAAAAAACATATACTATATAAAACACAAAAAAGTAATCTGTATTGCACTAAAGTTCTCATAGAGAAGAATTATTTTTTTAACAAAATTACATGAAATATTCTAGTTGAAATATAATGTGGGTTTATATATAATGAAATCATCTCAAAAGCAAAAAATAATAATAACTATAAGCTTTATAGGTTTTCCAGTTCTTATTTCTTCTGAAGTATTAAAACTTCTATTTTACGTATTATACAATAACCTAAGTATATTTTAATATCCGCGGAGAGGGTTACTACTTATATTTTAATTTATCGTCTTAGTGGATGTATCATGCGATTCAATAAATAAAATGTTTGGTGTGAGTATAGATCGATCTCTCTAATTATGTCCTTTAGAAAATTACTACCCTCTCTCTCTCTAATCTGGAGATTTATTATATTAAGTAACTAAGATATATTGTGTTATTTCTCAATTAATGTGTCCTCTAAAATAGGATCTGGTTAATCAACTGACTGCTTCTATTTGTATTATTATTATATTATACTTATGATCAATATTATTATATATCTCTTACTACTCTACAAACTTTATTAACATCTTTTATTTATTTGAATCAAGTTAACGGTTTATGGTTCTGACAAATCTCCTTTCGATCTTGAATATTATTTTAATTATTATCTGATTTATTAATTGTTGTTTGTTTATTTAGTTTATTTTATGTGTAATAGTGACTTCTATTGATGAATTGGTTAAGACACTTATATTTGAGTGATTAAAAATGAATTCACATATTAACATTAACTTCCTTAGATATTTTACATATTTAAATAAACATATGGCCATTCTATAGAAATTGTCTGAAGTTTAAGATATCTGAGAGTTTAGATTTCTATTATCATTTCTTATACACTTCACATATCTCCTCCTAGTTACCTTTTTGGTGTGAGTGTGTTATGTGTGGTGTTTGATGTGTGTAGTGTTGATTT
>JABUQX010029273.1:7500-12500 GCA_015478945.1 Trachelipus rathkii | reverse complement strand
TGATAATTACGTTGCACGCGCTAAGATAATAGTTAGTATACTACAATGATATAATATTATATCAATCATCACTCACAAAATTAAATAAATAGTGAGTAGTTAAATATACCGGAATTATATTTAAGTAGAGTTATTTCATGCACTCACACACGCACTACGCATCTCCGCTACTAGCTATCAAAACCTCACGTTATATGTAATATATAGTAACCATGAGTGTTACCACTGAGGTATTATATATAGTCTAGCTCTCTCACAATTGTAAACTAAGGGTACATATAGTCACGGTAAAAACTATAATCAAACTAAATACAATAAACTAAAATCACCAATATTATTATTTATAATAAATAAATAGTAAATATTAATGCTATACTACTAATATAAATCATTGCTGCTGAAACGTATTTATATATATATATATAATAATATATAGAGAGCACTCACTCATAATAAATTATATCTAATATATTATATATTAATCATTAATTTATTAACAACCGAATGTTTCATTAATATCTTAAATAACAAATTAAATACAATAAACAATACATGATAAAACAATTGGTTATAATGACGACTAGAAACATACGAATTTGATATAGATAATATATATATATATATATATATATATATATATATACATATATATAATATATATATAATATATATATATATATGATATATATATATATATATATAAATTATATATATTAGGTAACCATACTAACTATAATAATAACATAATCACAATATATACTATAATACTCCTCAAACTCACACTTATAACTATACATATCTAACTAACTCACAATCATAAACTAACATAAACATAACAACTCAAAATATATATATAATGTTAAATACACTCTAATATTATAGTTAAGCTAAACGTTAGATATATATCTAAAAAAAGGTTTGCCATATATCAAACCTATTCACTCACTTGTCGAACCAAAGAAAGGGATGTTCAGAATATATAAGTAATAATCATATAGATACTAAACTCATATACTCAACTAACATATATCAAACCTATTCACTCACTAACCACTCACTCGAAACCAAATACTCAAAACCAACAACAACAAACAACAAATAACCAATCGATGATACAACATCCCTACATCACCTCCATCATTCACTAAATAGCAACTCACAATTCATTAAGCAATCAGTGGATACAAACCTCTAATGAACAATTATTACCCAAAATTAAAACGCATAACAAAAACCACTATAATATATCTCCCGAGATCTATCACACTCTCATACCATTACTAAAAACACGCACACACTCCTCCGAACAACATTATCATAATAAACACCCCAACACATTATACAACACACATTAACTCAAACGACACACTACTCAACTAAAAATACAAACTTCATTCAAGCTAACACATAAAAAGTGTTCAGTTTATATAACATCTCAAACAACAAACTACTCTCGAACATAGACTCGAAATAAGAGAAAAACACTAGGCAAGTCAAATACAAAAAAAATCTCCAAAACAAACTCCTACCCAAACAACACACAACCCCACTCACACCAAATACCAGTATCACCCTCTTGATTAAATACAGTGGCAACATAGCCAGCACGTACTCACCCACACAAACACATCGACACACACACACCCACACAAACACATCGATACACACACACATTGGGCCCCTCTTTGCCTATTAACTTTATTGCCTCCAATATACCTACTTACTGATGATCGGAAAATGGAGTTCTTAGTAAAGTAATTTACTCGAAAAATTATAAAAACAGGGTGGCAAACATTTTGAGATCGTAAAATGCTGGCCACAGCAGAACGGCTTTTTTTCTATTGAATAATGAATTATTAAATGATAATAATTAATAATAATGAGATAATAAAAATAACAATTAATAATAATAATTAATAATAATAATAATAATAATAATTAATAATCAATAATAACATTAAATAATAATAATTAAATAATTAATAAAATTTAAATAATAATAATAATACTAAATAATAATAATAATAATAATAATAATAATTAATAATAATAATAAATAAATTAATATATAATAATAATTAATTAAAATTATAATAATATATAATAATAATAATAAATAATAATAATAATAATAATAATAATCAATAAATAATTAATAATAATAATAATAATAATAATAATAATTAATAATAATAATAATATAATAATAATATAATAATAATAAAATATAATTAATAATAATAATAATAATAATAATAATAATAATAATAATAATAATAAAAATAATAATAATAATAATAATAATAATAATAATAATAATAATAATAATAATAATAATAATAATAATAATAATAATAATAACAATAATTGGAATGCAATATTGTTTTCTCTATTTTTCTGACAAACCTTACAGCTAGTAATTAAGCTCACTAGCCTTGAAAAGCAGATTGAACCAAAGAAAAGAAATAAATATAAAGATAATTTTGCTTATCTTAATTATCTTAATAATTAAATCACGAACATTTTTCGCAAGCAATATATATATGGTAATAGTCTAGATTATCTTAGTCTGAAAAAAAAGTTCGATATTTTTTTTTAAATGTAATCGATATTTTGATATGGGTTTGAAACAACGCTGCCACATAAAAATTGGCACGATTTCGATATATTTTTAAGCAACGTTATTCTGTGTTTTCATATATTATTTCTTTTTACTTTCGAAAAATAAATAAGGTTATGATAAGTTTTGTTAAGTATACACAGATTTTCTGTGTATACTTAACAAAACTTATCGTAAACTAAACTTAATGGGTCCTAAACCGAATTTAAACATAAAAAAAAAAACAAATTCTGTCGTAAAATATATTTTAAATGAGGAGAATTTAGGCAGGCGATTTTTTAGTCGCTTTACATTTGGGGACGCGAAATATTAAAAAAAAAAGAATTTAATGCGGAAAAAAAATATTGGATTATTTTGTTCAGACAGGAACTGCATCTAGTATTGATTTTACCGGATATGAATGTACATGATTTAAAGCAAATGCAAACGGGAACCAGAAAGCCAATAAAACGTGACTCGGATGTCACAAGTTTCAATTTTGGAACTGGCTAACTGTATGCACAGGCTCGAAATCCTAACTATGAAAGACAACTAAATCCTTATGAAGAAGTCATTTTCAATTTCTTTTTTATTTACAATTGATAAGGAAGGTTTGTGAATAAAGACTTTAAAAATAATAAGATTGTGTCAAATAGCTGTGTGATATTCATATTCTTTTCCCTGTTTGATATATTCGTAAAGAAATCGAGTGATATTGTTTTAAGTAACTTTTAGGTCCATTAGACTTTATGGTGCATAATGCCATAAAATCAGCTTCAAATCTAATTTCTTTCAAAGCATTGAAATCCATCACAATAGTTAATCAATTATCTGTAAACTGTTTCAAGGTCAACTCGGTCGTATTACGTTTGAAAGTATTTGGAAACCAAAATATCTAAATATCATCTCTTCCCCGATACACGAAGAAACGTTCCTAACGGAATCGACTTGTTTGATAATGTAGACAGGAATTGTATTACATAATTATAACATATAATCGTTTAAGCGTATATAATATGGATAAAAATAACATGGAAAAATTTAAAGAGGCAGTGCCTCAACTTTCATATAATATTTTTTTAAGAGAAGAAATTATGTTTAATACATCGTATATAGATAAGGGGTGTCCATAAGGAAATTATCCTCGCGATACAATAAATTAATACTGCCCACTAACATAATCATATCACTTGAGCGTACAAGAAGTTACTTCTCGTCCTAATGGGATACTTACTAAGAAAATTACTTTATAACATCCTAAAGGATTCATTTTTATATCCGAAGAGAGAATTTCTATCAATATATGAATTAATAATTGCAAAACTAACACGATATATTAAGACGGATTATATTATATCATCAAACGAAAATTCCATGGGTTTACTTAACAGAAAAGCTTTTACGCTTTAAATTATGAAGTTAAAGGCATTTTGAGGAACTAATACAATTATCCTTTTTTCCATCTAAAAGCCATTATTTATATTATAAGATTTATTTTTTACATTCTAAAGGAAATTACTCCCTCTCATCCTAAAGGAAATACTTTTCGATCTTAAGGGTTTTTTTTTTGTTCATCACATAAAAAAATTTATTTTTAATTATAAAGAAATTATTTTTATAATAATACACAACAACACTCTAATAATATACGGCCATTTATCTCTCTAATACACACACACAGCAAATATATAAATATAATAATATAGATAAAATATATAATATTAAACGGCACACTCTCATTTTAATCATGATAGGACAACACTCACTCTATTTCAATATCACAGAATATTAGTTTTTATACATAAAGAATTTATTATTTAAACTTAAAAGAATTATCTGATCATAAAGCAATTAAAAAATTTGAAGAAAAAAGACCATTGAGATTTTTTCGTTCAATCCGAATTTTATATAAGACACAAAAACTCCTCAATACACAGGACCCGCTCACACTTTTCACCTCCTTACTTATTTATTACATCTACTACCAAAACGCACTCACTATTTCTCACACAAGAAGAAACAAAGAGACACACAATAATATAACTAGATCACAACATAACCGCTCACATAACACATATAAATAGACAAAATAATACGCCCAATAAACTCTCCCAAATATAATGATACCTCATACAATAACATAACAACACTAACCACATCTCAATTAATCAACAACCCCGCGACCCAACCAACACACAAACCACCACTCACACAACACCAAACACCCCAAAGCAACACCACCAAATAAATAAACCTCAGAGATAGATCCTCGTAAGCCTCAACCGCAATACTATTTTCTACCAATTAAGACGTAAAATGCAAATAGAAAACATGTTGTAAAAGTATAATATAATACGAATTGACACAAGAGTAATAAAACTGACTAATAAACAGAGATTCA
>JABUQX010029273.1:0-2500 GCA_015478945.1 Trachelipus rathkii | reverse complement strand
TATACGGTGCAGAGACATGGTGTACTACCAAAAGGCATGAAAGTAGGATACAGGCAACGGAGATGAAGATCTTAAGAGCAATAATTGGAAAGACTAAGAAAGATAGAATAAGGAATGAAAGAGTCAGAAGGGAAGTCGGAGTGACACCTATGGTGAGGAGGATAGATGTCGCAAAAATCAGATGGTGGGGACATTTGGAAAGGATGCAGGAAGACAGGCTGGCGAAGAAACGATGGGAGTGGATGCCGGATGGAAGAAGACTCAGAGGAAGACCAAGGAAGAGATGGAGGGAATCGTTGCAAGATTCGTTGATGAGATGTGGGCTGCCTGCGGTGGAGGAAATACAAGGGAGAAGACTGTGGGAAGACAGAGCCGAATGGAAACGCATGCTGAGTCCACTGACAGGTCGTGGTTTTCTACAAGACCAGGACCTTCCTGGGGGAGGACAGTAAGATATATATATATTATAATCTATATATATATATATATATATTATATATATATATAATATATATATATATACTTATATATATATTATAATATATATATATATATATTATATATATAATAAATATATTATAATATATAATATATACATGATATATGTATATAGTACTAATAAATATATATATAGAGAGAAATAAATAAATATATATATATAATATATATATATATATATGATATATATATATAAACAAAAAATTTCACACTTTTGTCCTTCAACTTCAAACTCTATTAATATATATATATATAATATATAATATATATAATTATATATATATATATAATATATATATATATATATATATTATATATATTATGTAATATATTATATATTGATATATATATATATATAGTATATATATTATATATATAATATATATATATATATATATATATATTATATTATATAGTATATATATTATATATATATATACATATAAGATATATATAATATATAATATATATATATAAATATATTATATATATATATATATATATTATATATAATATATATATATATATATATATATAATATATTATATATATATATATTAAATAATTATTCATTATTATTATTATTATTATTATATTATTATTATTATTATTATTATATTATTATTATATTATTTATTATTGATTATTATTATATTATTATTTTTATTATTATTATTGATTATTATTATTATTATTATTATTATTATCTTCCTTTCCACCTCTATATCATTTCCCTTTATAACCCCAAGTGAGAAGTCACAGTCAGAAAAATCCACCCTAGAAAATATTAAATAAAATATAAACCCTACTATATTTTTATTTAACTTTTGTCTTCCTTTTTTCTCCTTATATAATTAGAAACATATTTCTTTTGAGCCATCATCATTTGCTTTTAGCAACATTTAACCGCGTCTCTTTTTTACTTTTAACCGTTCAGCATCACCTCTTCATTGCATCAGTTCACTGTTGAGATTCTTGCTTCCTACTTATCACATCCGCACATACTTCTCTGCGCTACTAACAAAGGTTCCTTCATTTGTGCCCAGATTTGTTCAGTTTCATCTTGTTCAATCAAATTCAGCTGATTTATTTGCAAGTGCTTAAATACTTTTCCTTATTACCTTGTTCACTTAACTTCTCGCTCTTAATTCTTCCCACTTCCTTCCTTACCTCTTTCCTCTCAATCCAAGCCACCACTAACTTAATCTTACATAAAATAACATAATGATCCGATAATCCCATCCCTTGCCCAATCACTAAAGTTTTAACATCCATTGACATGTTGCATCACCTTCGATTCACCAACAAAATAATCGGGATTATACTTTTCACTTTCGATTTACCATCTCATACCTACACCAACTCTAGTGATACTTAATGAATACTCTTGTGGTGATTGCAAGAAAGTATACTAACACACACAGTATACCTCTTTCTCGCAGAAATGAAGTCATACTCCTTACCATCTCATTTTCTGCCCGTCACCCCCAAAGATTTACCTGTTACACACGCCCTTTTTGCTTGATCACCTATCCCAACCAGTTAGATCTCCCAACAAAATCAATCTGGAAATCTCCTACTCACCCTATCCAAAACATCATTCAGATTATATCACAGAAAGTCGCGCCTCACCTCAACATCACCCTCAGATGGACCATATGTTACAAATACACACATGCCTTGACCTTTTCAAAATTAAATTTAACCATTAGAATTCTATTACTCACACAAACAAAATCCATCATAGCTCTGTGTCACATGTCACTCATCAAAATCGCAACTCCTTCTCTCCCTTTCTCATTCCTTTCCACTTTAGCACATATGCTCATTCACACCACATCTCCATCTTCACCGTTTACTTTTCATCGGTTTGTTTCAGTCACAGGGCGAGGCAGCATTAAATTTGACCGTTTCTAAATATTATATATACCTCTCTCCTCTTCTCCTCGACATTTATCCTCTCGGCATTTCAAAGTACCCAAAACGAATTATTCTCGTCCCA
>JABUQX010029272.1:0-14006 GCA_015478945.1 Trachelipus rathkii | reverse complement strand
CCAAAGTTATAATCATCATTAAAAATCGAAAGATACATGTATTCCTCACCACAAAAGCCTTGATCTAAAATATAAAAAATCACTTCTACGACCTGGTTATTTCGAGGTGAGTGGAGGAATGCCATTTTATATGTGTTGAACCACAAAAAAAATCCTAAAATTTCAAAAATGTCAAATTTGACAAAATTAAATTAGGACTGTTACTCAAAAAGTATAACAGCTATAAAAATCCGAAGATACCAATATTCCTCACACAAAAAACCTTTCTAAAAATATAAAAATCACTTTTCTACGACCTGTATTTCAGGTGGAGGAATGGCCATTTTATATGTTTGTTTGAACCACAAAAGTCCTAAAATTTCAAAAATTCATAAATTTTTGTTTGGGTGTGTGGTCGTTACAAAAGGGGTGAAATGAGGGATCTGTTACTCCTAAAGTTGTAGTAACAAAGCTTATTAAAAATTCCGAAGATACCATAGTATTCCTCACACAAGAACCCCTTTCTAAAAAATATAAAAATCAGCTTTTCTACGACCTGTTTTCAGAGAAGGCCACATTTATATGTTTGAACCCCAAAAAATCCTAAATTTCAAAAAATTTCAAAATTTTCACAAAATTAAAATTGAGGACTGTTACTCCAAAGTATAACAGCTATAAAAAAATCCGAAGATACCATAGTATTCCTCACACATAAACCTTTGCTAAAAAAACAAAAAAATCACTTTGCTACGAACCGGTATTTCAGAGAATGGCTCATTATATGTTTTTAATCCACAAAATGCCTAAAATTTCAAAAATTGACAAGAATTAAATTGAGGACTGATACGCCAAAAGTATAACAGCTATTAAAAAGCCCGAAGATACCATAGTATTCCACACCCAAAAAACCTTTCTAAAAATATAAAAAATCACCCTTTCTACGACCTGTATTTCAGGAGGAGTGGCCATTTATATGTTTGACCATAAAAAATCTAAAATTTCAAAAATTTCAAAAATTTCACCAAAATTAAATGAGGACTGTTACTCCAAAAGTATAACAGGTCTATTAAAATCCGAAGATACCATAGTATCCCTCACACATAAACCTTTAAAAATACAAAAATCACGTTTCTACGACCTGTATTTCAGAAGGAATGGCCATTTATATGTTTGAACACAAAAATCCTAAAATTACAAAAAATTTCAAATTTTAACAAAATTTTAATTAAATGAGATCGTTACTCAAAAGTATAACAGCTATTAAAAATCCGAGGATACCATAGTATTCCTCACATAAAAAACCTTTCTAAAGATATAAAAATCACTTTTCTACGACGCCTGTATTTCAGAGGAAATGGCCAATCATCTTTTCAGAATCTCCCCCCTTAAAAAATTTTTAAAATTTTTGACAAAATTAAATTGAGACTGTTACGCCAAAAGTATAACAGCTATTAAAAATCCGAAGATACCATAGTATTTCTCACACAAAAACCTTCTAAAAATATAAAAATCATTTTCTACGACCTGTATTTCAGGGAGATATGGCCATTTATATGTTTGAGCCACAAAAATCCTAAAATTCAAAAAATTTCAAAAAATTTCACCAAAATAAATTGAGGACTGTTACTCCAAAAGTATAACAGCTATTTAAAATCTCCGGAGATACCATAGTATTCCTCACACATAAACCTTTCTAAAAAATACAAAAATCACTTTTCTACGACCTGTATTTCAGAAGGAATGGCCTATTTATTTGTTTGAACCACAAAAATCCTAAAATTTCAAAAATTTCAAAATTTTTCCAAAATTTATTTAAGGACTTTACTCCAAAAGTATAACAGCTATTATAAATCCGATGATACCATAGTATTAATCACACGATAACTTTTCTTCTAAAAAATATCAAAATCACTTTCTACGACCTGTATTTCAAGAGGAATGGCCATTATATGTTTGAACCACAAAAATCTAAAATTTCAAAAATTTTGACAAAAATTAAATGAGGACTGTTACGCCAAAAAAGTATAACACTGTTAATGAAATCCGAAGATATCCAATAGTAGTCCTCACGACAAAAACCTTCTAGAAAATATAAAATCACCTTTCTACGACCTGTATTTCAGAGAATGGCCATTTATAAGTTTGAACCCACAAAAATCCTAAAATTTCAAAAATTTCAAAATTTGTCACCAAAATTTTTTAATTAAGGGCAAGATCCAATTTTGGGCTGGGGCAGGCCCCCATTTTCACCCCACCTAAAATATGGACAGTAAAATTCGAATTTTTAGCCGATTTTGACTACATAAACACCAAAATGTAGCTGTTTTTGCCCTCTAAAACTGATTTCCGGTGTTTTTCTGTGACTAGTCATTCTTTCAGAATTTTCAATTTTTCAAAATTCATGAAAATTCATGTTTCTGACATTTTTGGCATCAACTTCCAGAATTTTTTACAAAATGACTTCAAACTTGAAATATGCATAGATAGTCCATTACCTACAATAGTCATATAGTACTTTTTGTTTTTTTGAGTTTTGATGGTTTCTGATATCACCAATTTCCAAACCCATTTTTTTTTTTTAATTTTTAAGATGAAAAATGCATAAATTTTTTTTTGTTGGTCTGGCGAAGTTGGATGAAATTTCAGGCTATTGAAGTCGGGAGTGCCACATTTTTTACTTAGATTATTTCTTTGTATATGAATTAGTTTTTGATTTGTTCTTGGAACAAATTTTCCCAAAAAAAAATTTTCAAAATTTTTTTTAAAAATTTCTTTTGAGTATACACAAAAATTATCTAAGTAAAAAAGATGTATCTCGCCCAACTATACAAGCCCTGAAAATTTGATGTAAATCGGATAAGTAGGGAAAAAAATATGTTAATATTTCACTTTTTGGAGCGACTAAATTTTTGAAAAAGTGAAATATTGATAATTTTTTTTTCTACCTATTCGATCAACATCAAATTTTCAGGGCTTGTATAGTTGGGCAAGATGCATCTTTTTTACTTAGATAATTTTTGTGTATACTCAAAAGAAATTTTTTAAAAAATTTTTGAAAATTTTTTTTTTGGAAACTTTGTTCCAAGAACAAATCAAAAACTAATTCATATACAAAGAAATAATCTAAGTAAAAAATGTGCACCTCCCCCGACTACATAAGGCCTGAAAATTTCATCCACTTCGCCAGAACAAAAAAAAATTTATTGCAATTTTTCATTTCAAAATTTAAAAAAAAATGGGTTTGGAAATTGGTGGACGCTGAGCACAAAACTCAAAAAAAGGAAAAAGTACTTTTGTACTTTTTTAGATAATGGACCTATCTATGCATATTTCAAGTTTGAAGTCATTTTGTTAAAAATTCTGGAAGTTGATGCCAAAAATGTCAGAAACATGAATTTTCATAAATTTTGAAAAATTGAAAATTCTGAAAGAATGACTACAGTCACAGAAAAACACCGGAAATCAACGTTTTAGAGGGCAAAAAAAGCTACATTTTGGTGTTTATATAGTCAAAATCGGCTGAAAATTCCGAATTTTATGTCCATTTTTAGGTGGGGTGAAAATGGGGGCCAGCCCCAGCCCAAAATTGGATCTTGCCCTTATTGAGGACTGTTACTCCAAAAGTATAACAGCTATTAAAAATCCGAAGATACCATAGTATTCCTCACAGAAAAACCTTACTTAAAATTTTAAAATCACTTTTCTACGACCTGTATTTCAGGAGGAATGGCTATTTATATGTTTGAACCACAAAAATCCTAAAATTTCAAAATTTTGACAAAATTAAATTGAGGACTGTTACGCCAAAAGTATAACAGCTATTAAAAATCCGAAGATACCATAGTATTCCTCACACAAAAACCTTTCTAAAAATAAAAAATCAGCTTCTACGACCTGAATTATCAGGAGAATGGCCATTATATGTGTTGAAACCACAAAAAATCCTAAAATTAAAAAATTTCAAAATTTTCCACAATTATTAAATGAGGACTGTTACTCCAAAAAGAGTATAACAGCTATTAAAAATCCGAAGATACCATAGTATTCCTCACACAAAAACCTTTCTAAAAATATAAAAATCACTTTTCTACGACCTGTATTTCAGGAGGAATGGCCATTTATATGTTTGAACCACAAAAATCCTAAAATTTCAAAATTTTTACAAAATAAATTGAGGACGTTACGCCAAAGTATAAACAGCTATTAAAAAACCGAAGATACCATAGGTATTCCTCACACAAAAACCTTCTAAAAATATAAAAATCGAATCACCTTTCTACGACCTGTATTTCAGAAGTAATGGCCATATTATATGTTTAAACCACAAAAATCTAAATTTCAAAAAATTTCAAAAATTTTCACAAATTTAAATTGAGGACTGTTACTCCAAAGTATAACCAGCTATTAAAAAATCCGAAACACCATAGTATTCCCACACAAAAACCTTCTAAAAAATATATAAATCCACTTTTCTACGACTGTATTCCGGAGCAATTGGCCATTAATATGTTTGAACAACAAAAATCTAAAATTTCAAAAATTTCAAAATCTCAGAAAATTTGATTGAAAACTATTACACTTAAAATAAAAACACTATTAAAAGATCTGAAGATACCAATAGTATTCCTCACCACATACCTTTCTAAAAATAGGGAAATCACTTTTCTACGACCTGTAATTCAGGAGGAATGGCCCATTTATATGTTTGAACCACAAAAATCCTAAAATTTCCAAATTTTTACAAAATTAAATTAGACTGTTACGCCAAAAGTATAACAGCTAATTAAAATCCGAAGATACCATAGTATTTCCTCACACAAAAAACTTTTCAAATAATTTTGTTATCACCTTTCTACGACCTGTATTTCAGGGGGAATGGCCATTATGTTTGAACCACAAAAATCCTAATATTTCAAAAAATTTCAAAATTTTCACAAAATTAAATTTAGGACTGTTACGCCAAAAAAGTATAACAGCTATAAAAAAATCCGAAGATACCATAGTATCCCCACCAAAACCTTTCTAAAAATACAAAAATCACTTTTCTACGACTGATAGTTCAGGAGGAATGGCCATTTATATGTTTTGAACCACAAAAAATCCTAAAATTTCAATAAATTTCTAAGAATTTTCACCAAAATTAAATTGAGGACTGATACTCCAAAAAAGATAACACTGCTATATAATAATCAAGATACCATAGTATCCTCACACAAAAAACCTTATTCTAAAATTTATTAAGAAAATCACTTTTCTACGACCTGTATTCAGGAGGAAATGGCCATTTATTATGTTTTTGAACCTTTCAATGGAGTTAAAAATATTGACAAAAAATAAATTGAGGACTGTTGCGCCAAAAGGTAATAAACAGCTAATAAAAATCCGAAGATACTATATTCTAATTCCTCACACAAAAACCTTTCTAAAAATTTTATAAAAAATCACCTTTCTACGACCTGTATTATTTCAGAGGTAATGGCCATTTATATGTTTCACACAAAAAAATCCTAAAATTTTCAAGAAATTTCTAAAACATCCAAAATAAATGAGACTGTTACCTCCAAAGTATAACAGCTATTTAAAAAAAATCCAAAGATACCATAGTATTCCTCACACAAAAACCTTTCTAAAAATACAAAAATCATTTTCTACGACCTGTATTTCAGGAGAAATGGCCATTTTATATGTTTGAACCACAAAAATCCTAAAGTTCAAAAATTTTTACAAATTAAATTGAGACTGTTAACGCCATAAAAGATATACACAAGCTATTAAAAATCACCAAGATACCAGTAGTTATCCTCACCAAAAACCTTTCTAAAAATAATATAAAATTCACCTTTCTACGACCTGTATTTCAGGAGGAATGGCCATATATATGTTTGAACCACAAAAATCCTAAAATTTAAAATTTCAAAACTTTGACAAAAAAATTGAGACTGTTACTCCAAAAGTATAACAGCTACTTAAAAATCGAAGATACCATAGTATTCCTCACAGATAAACCATTTCTTAAAAATATAAAAAATCACTTTTCACGACCTGTATTCGAGGAATTGCCTTTCTATATGTTGAACCCACAAAAATCCCTAAAAATTTCAAAAATTTGGACAAAATTAAATTGAGACTGTTACTCTCAAAAAGTAAAACAGCTATTAAAAATCCGAAAGAACCTTCGTATTCCCTCACACAAAATCCTTTGTAAAAATATAAAAATCACTTTTACTACACCATGTATTTCAAGGCAGGAATGGCCACTTTATATGTTTGAAACCACAAACTAATAAAATTTCCTAATTTTGACAAAATTAAATTGAGACTGTTACTCCAAAGTATAACAGCTATTAAAAATCTGAAAACACCCATAGTCTTCCTCACACAAAAACCTTTCTAAAAATATAAAATAACTTTTTTACGACCTGTTATTTCAGGAGGAGTGGCCATTTATTTTGAAACACAAAAATCCAAAAATTCAAAATTTGATGACAAAATTAATTGAGGACTGTACTCCAAAAGTATAAATAGCTATTAAAAATCCGAAAGAACCTTCGTATACTCATCATACAAAAACCTTTCTTAAAAAAATAAAAATCAAATTTTCTGGCGACCATGTATTTCAGAGAATGGCATTTAAGGTTGACCAAATCCATAAATTTCGAAATATTTTACGAAATTTAAATTGAAGGACTGTATCCAAATTATAACAAGTATTAAAAAATCCGAAAGATACCATAGTATATCCTCACACAAAAACCTCTCTAAAAATATTTAAAAAAATCATTTTATTCTACGACCTGTATTTCATGAGGAATGGCCATTTATATGTTTTAAACCACAAAAATCCAAAAAAATTTCAAATTTTCAAAATTATTGACAAAATTAAATTGAGGACTGTTACTCCAAAATGTAATAACGCTATAAAAAAATCCGAAAATACCAAGTATCGTACACACAAAAACCTTTCTAAAAAAATATAAAATCACCTTTCTTCTATCGATCTGATAATTTCAAGAGGAATGGCAATTTATATTTGATTTGAACCAAAAAATCTAAAATTTGCAAAATTATTGACGAAAATTAAATTGAAAGGACTGATATACTCCAAGATAAAGCTATTAAAAATCCGAAGAGATACCATAGTAATCCTCACACAAAAACCTTTTCTAAAAATATAAAATCACTTTTCTAATAGACCTGTTTATTCAAGGAGAAATGCCCCAATTTATATGGCTTGAACCAAACAAAAATCCCTAAAATTTCAAGAATTTTGACCAGAAATTAAATGAGGACTGTTACTCCAAAGTATAACAGCTATTAAAAAATCCGAAGACACCCAAGTGTTCCTCACACAAAAACCTTTCTAAATATATAAAAATCACTTTTTTACGACCTGTATTTCAGAAAAAATGGCCATTTAATGTTTGAACCACAAAAAAACTAAAATTCAAAATTTTAACAAAATTAATATGAGGACTGTTACTTCCAAAGGCGTATAACAAGCATAATATAAAAACTCCGAAGAAACCATAGTAATTCCATCACACAAAATCCTTTCTAAATATATAAATTCACTTTTCTACGACCTGTATATTTCAAGGAGAATGGCCATTAATATGATTTGAACACACAAACTCCTAAAATTCAAAATTCTGTTGAGCAAAATTAAATTGGAGGACTGTTACCTCCAAAAGTATAAAGCTATTAAAAATCAGAAGATACCATTCCTCACACAAAAACCTTCATAAAAATATAAAAATCACTTTTCTACGACCTGTATTTCAGGAGGAACGGCCATTATATGTTTGAACACAAAAATCCTAAAATTTAAAAATTTGAACCAAATAAATTGAGGACTTTACTCCAAAGTATAACAGCTATTAAAAATCGAAGATACCAATATATTCCTCACACAAAAATTTTTCTAAAAATATAAAAAAATAATTTTTTCTACAGACCTGTAGTTTCAGGAGGAATGGCCATTTACATGTTTGAACCACAAAAGTCCTAAAATTTTCAAAAATTCAAAAATTTTGACAAAATTAAAATTGAGGACTGTTACTCCCAAAAGTATAACAGCTAGTAAAAATCCGAAGTTACCATAGTGTGCCTCACACAAAACCTTTGTTAAAATAATAAAATCACTTTCTAGACCTGTATTTCAGAGAGGAATTGCCATTTATATGTTGAACCACAAAAATCCAAAAATTTCAAAATTCAAAATTCTTGACAAAATTAAATTGAGACTGTTACTCAAAAGGTATAAACAGCTATAAAGAATCCGATATACCATAGTATTCCAACACAAAAACCTTTCTAAAAAATAAAATAAACTTCTACGACCTGTTATTTCAGGAGGAATGCCCATTTATATGTTTAACCACTAAAAAATCCTAAAAATTTCAAAAATTTTGACCGAAAATTAAATTGCAGGACTGTTACTCCAGAAAGTATAACAGCTATTAAAATCCGAAGGTACCCAATAGTAATCCTCACACAAAACCTTTCTTAAAATATAGAAAAATCTTTTTTCTACGACCTGTATTTCAGGAGGAATGGCTTTTTATATGTTGTTGAACCACAAAACCAAAAATTTCAAAATTTCAAAATTTTGACAAATTTAAATTGAGGACTGTTGCTCCAAAGTATAACAGCTAAAAAAAATCCGAGAAGTAACCATAGTATTCCTCACACAAAACCTTTCAAAAATATAAAAATCACTTTTCTACGACCTGTATTCAGGAGAAATAGCCATTTATATGTTGAACCACAAAAAAATCCTAAAAATTTCAAAAATTCAAAATTTGACAAAATTAAAGTTGAGACTTGAACTTGAAACGTTAACGCTATTAAAAAAACGCGAAGAACCATAGTATTCTCACACAAAAATCTCTTTCTAAAAAATATAAAAATCACTTTTCTACGACCTTTTTTTCATGAGGAATGGCCATTTATATGTTTGAACCACAAAAATCCTAAAATTTTCCAAAATTAAGAAATTTTGACGAAATTAAAGAGACTGTTATCCAAAAGTATAACATCTATTAAAAATCCGAAGATACCAAAGTATTTCTCCACACAAAAACCTTTCTAAAAATAATAAAAATCACTTTTCTACGACCTGTGTTTCAGGAGAAATGGCCATTTTATATGTTTTGAACCAACAAAAATCCAAAAATTTCAAAATTTCAATTTTGACAAAAAAATGGTATTGAGGACTGGTACTCCAAAAGTAGAACAGCTATTAAAATCCGAAGATACCATAGTATTTTTCACAACGAAAAACCTTTCTAAAAATATAAAAATTACTTTTTTCTACGACCTGTATTCAGGAGTAATGGCCATTTAATGTTTGAACCACAAAAATCTAAAATTTGAAAAATTTACGAAAATTAAATTGAGGATGTTACTCCAAAGTATGACCCAAGCTAATTAACAATCCGAAGAACCTAGTGATTCCTCAACACAAAAACCTTTCTAAAAATAATAAAATAGATCACTTTTCTTACGATCAAAAATTAGACAGATGGCCATTTATATGTTTGAACCACAAAAAAATCACTAAAATTTCCAAAATTTCAAAATTTTGAGAAAATTTAATTGAGGAATGTTACTCCAAAAGTAAAACAGATTTTAAAAATCCGAAGATACCAATAGTATTCCTCACCAACAAAAATCCTCTCTAAAAATAGATTAAATTTCACTTTTCTACGAACCTGTTATTTCAGGAGAATTGCCCATTTATATGTTTCAACCACAAAAATCCAAAAAATTTCAAAATTTCCAAAACAAAAATTAAATTGAGACTGTTACCCCAACAAAAAAAAAGCAATAAAAAACCGAAGATACCATAATATTCCTCACACAAAAAAACCTTTTCTTAAATATAAAAATCACTTTTCTACGACCTGTATTTCAGGAGGAATGGCGATTTTATATATTTTGACCACAAAAATTCTAAAATTTCAAAATTTTGGACAAAAATTAAATTGAGGACTGTTACTCCAAAAAGTATAACAGCTATTAAAAATCCGAAGATACCATAGATTTCTCACACAAAAACCTTTCTAAAAATATAAAAATCACTTTTCTACGACCTGTATTTCAGGAGGAATGGCCATTTATATGTTTGAACCACAAAAATCCTAAAATTTCAAAATTTTGACAAAATTAAATTTGCACAAAATTTACACCAAAGTTATAACAGCTATTAAAAAATCCAAAATACCATGTGTTTCCTCACACAAAAAACCTGTCTAAAAATTAAAAATAACTTTTTTACGACCTGTATGTTCAGAAGGGAGTGGCCATTATTATTTTATGACCACAAGAAAAAATCCAAAAATTTCAAAATTTATGACAAAACAAATTGAGGGACTGTAGACTGGAAAAGTATACGCTATTAAAAATCCCGAAGATACCATAGTATTCCTCATACCAAACACCTTTCTAAAAAATAAAAATCACTTATTCTGACGAGCCTGTATCTTCAGGAGAAATGGGCATTTATATGTTTGAACCACAAAATTCCTAAAATTTTAATAATTTTGACGAAATTAAATTGAGAACTACCTCAAAAGTATAACAGCTATTAAAAATCCGAAGATACCATAGTATTTCCTCACACAAAAAACCTTTCAAAAAATAAAATAAAAAAATCATTTTTCTAAGACCTGTATTTCATTAGAGGAATGGCCATTTATATGTTTAAAACACAAAAATCAAAAATTCAAAATTTCAAAATTTTGACAAAATTAATTAAGGACCTGTTACTCCAAAAGTATAACCGCTATTAAAAATCCGAAGATACCGTAGTATTTCTCACACTAAAACCTTTCAAAAAATATAAAAATCACTATTCTATGATTTGTATTTCAATAGGAATGGCCATTTATATGTTTGAACCATAAAATTCCAAAAATTTTAAAATTTTAAAATTTAGAGAAATATTATCTAAGAACCTGTTACTCCAAAAGTATAACAGCTTTTAGAAATCCGAAGATACCGTAGTATCCCTCTAACACAAAAACCTTTCTAAAAATATAAAAATCATTTTCTACGACCTGTATTCAGGAGGAATGGCCATTTAAATGTTTAAACCACAAAAAATCCTAAAATTTCTAAAATTTCAAAATTTTGACAAAATTAATTGAGGACTGTTCTTTCGCAAAAGTATAACAGCTATTAAAAATCCGAGTACAATAGTATTCCTCACACAAAAACCTTTCTAAAAATATAACAATCACTTTTGTACGACTTGTATTTCAGGAGGAATGGCCAGTTATATGTTTGAACCACAAAAATCTCAAAATTTCAAAATTTTGACAAAATTAAATTGAGTACTGTTACTCCAAAAGTATAAAAGCTATTAAAAAATCCGAAAAACCATGATTCCTCACACAAAATCCTTTCTTAAAATATAAAAATAACTTTTCTACGACCTGTTTTACAGGAGGAATGAGCCCATTTATATGTTTGAACCACAAAACTCCTAAATTTCAAAATTTTACAAAAATTAAAAATAAAGGACATGTTACTCCAAAAGTATAACAGCTATTAAAAATCCGAAAAAACCATAGTATATTCCTAGCACAAAAACCTTTCTAAAACAATCAAAAATCACTTATCTACGACCTGTATTTCAGAGGAATTGGCCATTATATAGTGTTTAAACCACAAAAATGACCACAAAATTCAAAATTTCAAATTGTTGAAACAAAATTAATTATGAGGACTGTTAACTCCAAAAGCTTATAACACTCATTAAAAATCCAAAGATACCAAGTATTTCCTCACACAGAATCCCTTTTCTAAAAAATAATAAAAATCACTTTTCTACGACATGTATTTGAGGAGGAATGGCCATTTTAATGTTTGAACCACAAAAGTCCTTAAATTTCAATATTCAAAAATTGTGGACAAATTAAATGAGGACTGTTACTCCAAAAGTATAACAGCTATTAAAAATCCGAAGTTACTATCGTATTCCCACACAAAAACCTTTCTAAAATATAAAAATCACTTTTCACGACCTGTATTTCATTAATTTAGATTATATGTTTGCACACCCAACCGAAATTCCTAAAATTTTCAAAATTTATAAACCAAAATTAAAATGAGGACTGTTAATCCAAAAGTATAACAACTATTACAAATCCAAAAGATACCATAGTATTCTTCACACAAAAACCTTGTTCAACAAATATAAAAATGCACTTTTCTACGACCTGTTATTCAGGAAGGAATGGCCCATTTAATAGTTTGAACCACAAAAATCTAAAATTTCAAAAATTTTGACGAAATAAATGAGGACTGTTAACTCCAAAAGATTATAACAGCTATTAAAAAATCCGAAGATACATTGTATTACTCACACAAAAGCCTTGCAAAAATATAAAAAGTTCATTTCTACGGACCTGATTTCATTGAGAATGTCCATTTATATGTTTAAAAAACACAAAAATCCAAAAAATTTCAAAATTTCATAATTTTGACAAAATTAAATTGAGGGACTGTTCTGCCAAAAGTATAACAGCTATGTAAAATTCCGAAAATACCATTAGTATTCCTGACCACAAAAACCTTCTAAAAAAAATTAAAATCACTTGTCTACGATCTGTATTTCAAGAGGGAATGGCCATTTATATGTTGACCACAAAAATCTAAAATTCAAAATTTTGACAAAATTAAATGAGGACTGTTACTCCAAAAGTATAACAGCTATAAAAATCCGAGATAACCTTAAAAATGGGTCACAGACAAAAAGCATTTCTAAAAATATAAACAACCATTCTTCTACGCCCTGACAATCTGCAGAGGAATGCGCCATTTATATGTTTAAAAACACAAAAAATCCCAAAAATCTTCAAAAGATTTCAAAATTTGGACGAAAAATTAAATGAGGACTGTACTCCAAAAGTATAACAGCTATTAAAAATCGAAGATACCAATATTATTCCTCACACAAAAAACCTTCTAAAAATATAAAAATCACGTTTCTACCGACCTGTATTTCAGGAGGAAGGGCCATTTATATGCTTGAACCACAAAAATCCTTAAATTTCAAAAATTTTGACAAAATTAATTTGAGGACTGTTACTCCAAAAGTAAACACGCTAGTTAAAAACTCCGAAGATTACCATTAGTGCTCCTCACATCAAAAACCTCTTCTAAATATTATAATCCCATCATTTTTCTACGACCTGTATTTCAGAAAAAATTGGCCATTTATATCGTTTGAAACCACATAAAACTAAAATTCAAAAATTTTAACAATTAATAGGACGTTACTCCAAAGGTATAAACAAGCTATTTAAAATCCGAAGAAATCCTAATACTCCTCACACAAAATCCTTTCTAAAAATAAAAAAATCACTTTTTTTCGACCTGTATTTCAGAAAAAATGGCCATTTATATGTTTGAAAAACAAAAAACTAAAAATTTCAAAATTTTAACAAAATAAATAGAGGACTTGTACTTCCAAAGGTATAAAGCTATAAAATCCGAAAGAAACACATAGTATTCCTCACACAAAATCCTTTTAAAAATAATAAAAATCACTTTTCTACGAACTGTATTTCAGGAGGAATGCCCGATTTAATGTTTGACCACAAAAAATTCTAAATTTCAAATTTTGACAAAATTAAATTGAGGACTGTTACTCCAAAAGTATAACAGCCTATTAAAAAATCCGAAAGATACCATAGTATTTCTCACACAAAAAATCTTTCTAAAAATATTAAAAATCACTTTTCATACGACCTGAAATTTCAGGAGGATGAGCCAGTTTATATGTATGACACAACAAAAATCCTATCTTTAAAATTTCAAATTATATGACAAAATTAAATTGAGGGACTGTTACTCCAAAAGTATAACAGTATTAAAAAAATACTCGAAGATACCATGGTGTATCCTCACTCAGAAACATTTCTTAACAATATATTAAAAGAAATAAACTTTTCTACGACTGTATTCAGGAGGAAATGGCCACGTTTTAATGTTTTAACCACAAAAATCCTAAAATTTTA
>JABUQX010029271.1:37500-52259 GCA_015478945.1 Trachelipus rathkii | reverse complement strand
TTAAAAAAAAAACAGCCCTGTGGATTTTATTTCAATATATATTTTAGGCATTTCCCAGAAATATATTTTCTGTATAATGATATTACTTCCAGAGACTTTAAAATGAGGAAAAACAAACAAATTGCTTTTAAAATTATAGCATTTGATACACAAACATTTTTATTATCTTCTATTAAATCTGGAAAACACAAAGGATGCTCAAATTCAAAATAGTTCACTGAATCCATTTGTATGAAGAATACAGTAAATCACACAAGCAGAATTTATTATACCTGATAAATCGACTTTCAAATTAAAATACAAAACAAAATTAACAATTAAATGAAAATTTCTTCCTTCTTTCTTTCTTTATCCTCCCTTTGTTTCCCACTAAATGTGGTAGGAGTGCGTAACATGCCACGGAAATCGGGATGTAAAGTAGATCATGAAACGGAAGGCGAAGGGAAAGCTCCCCTTCTACCATCCTTAAGATAGAGCTCGTTGTAGTTAAAAAAAAAAATCCACCCTAGGGCTTCACAAAACTGCGACGGAACCTCTACGTGGGTTTCTTCCGAAATAGTACTGCTGAGGTTTTGGCGTGTGATAAGCAGAGGCATTGGAGTTACCCTATTGTGAAATGTTCTCAATGGCTAGTTGGAGTTGTCGTTTAAGAAATGATAGCCTGGCATCGGGATTGTAAAACACGCCAGATCATCACCATACAGGGGGAAAACTTGACCGTAGCTGGGATAGTAGTACGAGAGCAGATAATAATACACTAGGGACACTGCCCTGCGGAACCCTTCGTCCATGACAAAATGCCGATAGAAATGCTGAGCATCGTACTTGGATGGATCTGTCTGACAGCAGATAATTGATAAAGAGAAGAAGCTGTCCTCCGAAACCGAGCGTGTGAAGTTTAAGGAGAACCCTGGGTTCTCCACGTTGTGTCATAGCCTTTTCAAGGTCAAAAAAAAGACACCAAGAACAGTTCCAACAACTAAGAAGGTCTCCTGGATGTTATGGTCCAGGCTCATTAAGGGTCCGCGGAAACCAAATTGGAAGTAAGAGAAAGCGTGTCGTCTCTACAAAGCAGGGAGAAGACGGCCCGCAACCATTTTTTCCTTTATTTTGAAAAATATACCATCGTGACATGTTCTTTAATTATCTGCCAATTTCTGATCTTTCCAGGTTTGGGAATGGGAAATATTATAAATGCTGTTTTCCACACAGATGGAAAATAGGATTCGATCTAGATCCTGTCATACAGATCCATCAGGGAACGCTGATGCAGAATGGTGAATGTAACGAAGCATTATGTTACGATTAATGTCTGGTCCAGTCTTGCTGATCTCTGGTACAGTTTGCTGCTATTGTAAATGTTAAAAATGGTTATAGGTGTGATCTTCAACTTTCGCTGTGGAGAATTCTATGTGTTACAGCAGTGATTCTTAATTTTTGGAAGGTTTTCTCAGCATATCGGGGAGGAACTCGACTGGCCTATCAGGCCCAACAAGGAGGACGGTGGGTGGAAAGGTTAGAGCGGCGAGATATTTTCTATACAACTTTCCACACTGAAGGAAAGGAAGTTGTGGAGTTACAGTCTAAGTACAAGTTCTAAAGTATTGTTATGCGTTTGGCGATTGATTCGGCGAGATTTCACCACAACCGCTTTGAAAATAATCAGGTTTGGGATGATGCGGATCCATTTATATTGCCAGTGGAATTTTTTCTTTATCCCGGTTAACTTGTGTACACTCTTGGGACCACGAGGGGTTGCCTATCGCCTACCCACGGAAGACGGCGGGATAAAAGTCTCTGCTGCTGTGATAACCTGTTGGAAGAAGTTAAAGACCGCATCAGTGGTCGGAAACCGTTCATTCAATGGAGAAAGTGGGATAACTGTGGCTTGATAATAATAGGCCTACTCCACTCAATTGTAATGCTAGCGGGAGTGAGGTTCTAACGCCGATCTCGGTGAGTTCGAGTAAGGTTATCGGGTAATGGTCACAGCCGTACAAATTATCGAAGCGGGACCATAAGAGAATGGGAGCAAAAGGAAATATCTATGCAGATAGAGAAGTGTGCATTCATCCCAAACATTCGATGACTAGGAGATCGTGAGGCATCCAAGAGAAAAGTGGGCTAGGAGATAGACAAGGAACTTAGCCTTTGGCGAGGTGGTAGAGGCATCTCACAGGGGATGGCGAAGATTAATATCTAACATGACAACCTAGGGGGGGGGGGGGAGTTGCCGGAAAAGGTCGACTAAGTTGGCCCTAGTGAACTCGCTACTGAGATCTAAGTAAATCGAACAGACGGTGAAATCAGTGGAGAGATGTACGCGCGCTGTCTAGATATGTTTAGTTTGTATGAGGACTGGAAAGTAGGGGGACAGGTTTAAGAATGAGAATTATGTCGCCCCCCTATCGTGGTCATCTCGTTCTATAGATGTTAGTGGCGACTTGTATTCCGAAGGTTGGAAGAAATCGCAATGGCACAGTCAAAGTTTCTGCAAACATATACACTTCGGTGTACATACAATTATTAGTTGAACGAGTTCTTCAAAATTCGAATAGTAGCCACGACAGTTTCATTGAAGAAAGGTGGTCATTCTGTATTGTTATGAGTACTATAAAGATGGTCTTCTTGAGATAATTGTTTTCAAGTGGCTAGCAACAATGTCGGGAGAGGAATCAGCAGGGGTAGAGAAGCTGTGGCATGGAGCTTGAGGAGGAACTGTGAATCCTGGTAGTAAGGAATAGTCGTACAACAGTGACTTGGGTTGTACGACCAGTTTCGGGAGTGTGTGTGGGGGGGGGGGGGGAGGGCGTTTCCTGTGGTATTTGGTGGAGGGGCGTCGCCATGAATATGAAGTAGGTTGAGTTCGGCCAAGTTCATGTTATTGGTGGACGTAGTCTGAAAGAGCAACCAGAATGCTTATAGTTAGGAGCAGGAGAGATAACAAAATCTGTCAAGCATGCAGATTCAGAAATGAAATTTGTGGGAAGTATGAAGATGTTTTCGTGGAGACAAAGCAGGAAGGTGACACCGGGAGAGGGTCATCTTCCTGGGATGGTATTTGAGTTGTGATGTTTGGATCTAATATAGTCTCAGTTGGGTTAACAGGGATATGATGTATAGTGGTGAGTGTGCTGGGAATCGACCGGCTGGGAGACCGAAGAAAAAATGGATTGAGTCAGCAAAGGAATGCCTGGAGAGGAAAGGAGATTGGCCGACACAAGAAGAAAGGTATACAATAGGAGTGAATGGGGGAGTTTTGTGAAGTTGGGTATGGTTGTGGGCCTGGCCAAGGGTATGAACCCCCTTTTTAAAACAAAATTGGGGGGACCCCGGACGGAATACCAGTGAGGGTCCGTCGCAGTCTCGTTTAACCTCTACGACGGTTTTTCTGAATAGTACGAGTTCTCACTTAAGGGTATAAAGGGGACGGTAAGGGACTTTCGATTTTGCGACAATGAAATTTCACTAACTTTTCTGTTTCCGGCATATGCGACAATCCTCACCCTCACCCCAATGCTGGGGAAAGGATAAAAATAATGATAATTATATATATATTATAATATATAATATATATATTATATTATATTATATATAATATATATATAATATATCATATATTTTGTTTTTATATATATATATATATATATTATATATATATATATATATATATATAATAATATATTATATGATAAAAGCATAACAGCAACTAGAATTTTCCAAATTTTTTATTTATTTTATTAATCAGACGTTTCGGATAAAGGTTTCTATCCATCATCAGTGAATTAAAAAACATAACACATTCAAAAAATAAAAATAATAAAACATTCATGATAAATTAACAACAGTTTTTTGCACCTCCATATCGAAAAAATCTGCAAAAACATTAAAAACAAAGCTGAGAAAGAATACTTGTTGGTGGTTTTTTATTTAACATCAAATGAAACAGAATATATAAGGGAAAAAATTAAATGGACTAAACGAAATTTTTTTACAAATAATTAATAATAATAATAATAATAATAATAATAATTTAATAATAATAAATAATAATAAATTAATAATAATAATAATAATATAATAATAATAATAATTAATAATAATAATAATAATAATTAATAATTAATAAAATACTGATAATGGTTTTGAAGCTGCACCAACAATGTCAGGCAATAAAAAGCTTTATAACTATTATTATTGTTAAGAGGTTGGGTTTGTTAGTCTTGATGAAGAGGGACTCCAAGATCCTCCCGTGCCGTTTTATGATCGAAAGATTTCGAGTATCGTGAAAAGTTATTGAGAGATTGCGGTTGTCCTGTGGACATGGGCATGCTCTCACTTATTGCCGAATACTCGGGATTGGATAAGGGTCGACCTGTGCGAAAAGAGAAACCTCTGTGGCTTAGATATCCTAATCATTAATTGTAGGATGGTTCACCTACGTAGCAGGCGTTGCAGTCTGCAACACAAATATTTATACACAACACAGGATTTAAAAGCAAGGCAGGAGCATCTCCTTGGAGCTGAAGTACAAGCCTATTCTATGTGAATTAACCAAAACAAATCTGAAGTCACATCTTTTCCTCCAATGTGACTTCAGATTTGTTTGTGTTAATGCTCATAGTATAGGCTCGTACTTCAGCTCCAAGGAGATGTCCCTGCCTTGCTTAAATCCTGTGTTGTGTATAAATATTTTGATGGCAGACTGCCAACGCTGCTGACGTAGGTTGAAACCCATCCACAATTAATGATTAGGAATATCTAAGCACAGAGGTTTCTCTTTGCGCACAGTCGACCCTTATCCAATTCCCGAGGTATTCGGCCATAAGAGAGAGCATGCCATGTCATAAGATTCCCAAATCTCTTCAATAAACCTTTTCGATCAGAAACGGACGGGAGGATCTTTTGGAGTCCCTCTTCATCAAGACTATCAAACCCATCTCTTAACAATAATAATAGTTCACTAAAGCTATTTATTATTGCATGACATTTTTGGTGCAGCTTCAAAACCATTATCAGTAATTTATTATTATTATTATTATTATTATTATTATTTATTATTATTATTATTATTTTATTATTATTATTATTATTATTATTATTATTATTATAATTATTATTATTATTTGTTAAAAATTCGTTTAGTCATTTTAAATTTTTTTCCCCTCATATTATAATGTTTAATTTAATGTTAAAATAAAAACCAAACCAACCAGTATTCATTTCTCAGCTTTGTTTTTAATGTTTTAGCAGATTATTCGATATGGAGGTGCAAAAACTGTTGTTAATTTATCATGAATAGTTTTATATATTTTATTTTGAAAGTGTTATGTTTTTAATTCACTTGATGATGGATAGATCTTTATGCCGAAACGTCTGATTAAGTAAAATAAATTAAAAAATTTGGAAAATTCTTAGTTGGCCTGTATACGCTTTATCCTTAAGATAAGATTTTCTAGAAATAAACCTGTTTCAAGCATCTATATATATATATATATATATTATATATACACGTACACCAACGACCAAGACAACGACCTTTCACCCCGACCACAAAACACAACAAACAACCCACACCACCCGTCCATATAACAACATATCAACGATTCGACGGGTACCATCTTCGGCCGCATACCCTTCTACAACACTTTCTACTAATACTTCCTAACATAGCCAAATTTACAACCTAAACCCCCCCCCCACCCCCCCACAAAACAAAATATCCATTTCTCATAGGAACCGCTCCGAAAGCCCAAACAAAAAAAAAAAAATCTCGTTGTAGTTCATACCAATATACTATATGCTCCCAAACCATCCACATTGCCCAAAACCACCTACTCATCAAAACCCGACCTAGCCCGCCACTAGCCACAATACACCACCACATACCCAACAATCACCCCCCCAACCAACTAGCAACCTAATAACAAACAACACATCTTAAACGGACCTTGAACGACCATCTAACAAGAAACAACAGCACGTCTAAGAAACTCGATTCAACTCACACCTTGTGGATCAAAAGTACATAAAAAATTCCTTCAAAACCATACAAACGCACAATCGGCGACTCCCAAAATTTAAGTCACTCAATTGACTGACCAATCTTAGCTGATCATTTTTATGCTCTATATCAAACACCATCATAACACATGGAAAAACCAAACGCCGCCACTCAAAACACGGAGCACACCCAACCACTACAAGAACTACTAAATCACACATCAACTGTATCTCATGGGCAAACAACCAGATCCCCTTCTGAACAAGCACACCATTATCATGAGTAAATTCCCATACTAAACCAAACCCAAAACTCTATAGATCTATATATATAAATTACATTAGTATCACAAAATTAGTATTAATCTAAATTTAATATATCTATATATACAAATAGATATTATATATAAGTACTATTATATATTTATATGATAAAGATTATATATATATTATTCCTTATATAATAATTTAGAGAAATTACCTATACTATATACTATTATATATATTAACCTTAAATCTTTCATACGCTTTATTATATAGTATTACGGTATTAGTATATATAATAAATTATATATATTTAAACTGACCATACTCATAATAATATATAATATATAAAAAAATAAATAATATAAATAAATAAATCCTATATATATATATATATATATATATATATAATATATATTAATATATATATATACTATATATTATTATACTATAATATATAAAACGCCTCGTGGCGCAGGAGGTTGGGTCGCCGCCTCTCATTACGAGAGGACGCTCGTTCAAATCCTCCGCGTAGCAGTTGGGTTTTATCTACCTGGGGCAAGAATTAACAACTTGACTGCGAACATGTTTGGTGGCGCTGGTTTGGGATAGCCGGCCTTAAAGTTCGATTTCCAGTGGTACCCCCGTGTCAGAGGTGGGCGCGAAATTTTAAACTTTAGAGCGCAAACGCAAAAGCGCGGATAAAAGTCTATCCATCATCAGTGAATTAAAAAAACATAACAACATTCAAAATAAAATATATAAAACATTCATGATAAATTAACAACAGTTTTGCACCTCCATATCGAATAAATCTGCTAAAACATTAAAAAACAAAGCTGAGAATGAATTCTGGTTGGAGTGTTTTTTATTAACATTAAATTAAATACGAAAAATGAGTGATGGGGAAAAAAATTAAATTTATTTAAACGAAAAATTTTTACAAATAATAATAATAATAATAAAATAATAATAATAATAATAATAAATAAATAATAATAAATAATAATAATAATAAGTAATTTATAATAATAATAATAATAATAAATTACTGGAGAAATTATTTAAAGAGTGGTAAAAATGTCATGCCATAAAAAAGCTTTATTGAACTATTATTATTTGTTAAGAGAATGGTTGATAAGTCTTGATGAAGCTGATCGAAATGATCTGAGTATCGAAAGTTATTTGAAGAGATTGGGTGGTCCTATTTTGACATGGCATGCTCTCTTATGGCCGAATACTCGGGATTGGATAAGGGTCGACCTGTGCGAAAAGAGAAACCTCTGTGCTTAGATATCCTAATCATTAATTGTAGGATGGTTTAACCTACGTAGCGGCGTTGCAGTCTGCACACAAATATTTATACACAACACAGGATTTAAGCAAGGCAGGGAGCATCTCCTTGGAGCTGAAGTACGAGCCTATACTATGAGCATTAACACAAACAAATCTGAAGTCACATTGGGGAAAAGATGTGACTTCAGATTTGTTTGTGTTAATGCTCATAGTATAGGCTCGTACTTCAGCTCCAAGGAGATGCTCCCTGCCTTGCTTAAATCCTGTGTTGTATAAATATTTGTGTGCAGACTGCAACGCCTGCTACGTAGGTGAACCATTCTACAATTAATGATTAGGATATCTAAGCACAGAGGTTTCTCTTTTCGTCACAGGTCGACCCTTATCCCAATTCCCGAGTATCGGCCATAAGAGAAGCATGCCATGTCACAGGCCACCCAATCTCTTCCAAATAACTTTCCGTACTTCCAAATCATTTCGATCATAAACGGACGGGAGGATCATGGAGTCCCTCTTCATTCACAGACTATCAACCCACCTCTTAAACAAAATAATAGTTCAATAAAGCTTTTTATTGCATGACATTGTTGGTGCAGCTCAAACACCATATCAGTATATTATTATGTATTATTATTATTATATATATTTATTGATTAATTATTATATTATTATTATTATATTATTATATTATATTATTATTATTTAGGTATTATTATATTATATTATTATTATTATTATTTGTAAAAATTCGTTTAGTTCATTTAATTTTTTTCCCTTATATATTCCTGTTTCATTTGACAAAAAATCAAAAACCAACCAACCAGTATTCATTCTCAGCTTTGGGTCTTTGTTAATTGTTTTAGCAGATTTATTCGATATGGAGGTGCAAAAAACTTTGTTAGTTAATTTATTTCATGAATGTTTATATATTTTCTTTATTTTGAAATGTGTTATGATTTTTTTAATTCACTTGATAGATGGATAGACCTTTATTCCGAAAACGTCATGATTAAGTAAATAAATAAAAAAATTTGGAAAATTTTCTCAAGTTGCTGTATACGCTTTTATCATATAATATATATATATATATATATATATAAAATATATATATATATATATATATATAATATATATATATATATATATATATATATATATATATATATATATATATATATATATATATATATATATATATTTTTTTTTATCCTTTCCCCAGATTGAGGGTGAGGTGCTTCGCATATGCCGGAACAGAAAAGTAGTAGAAGAACATGTCGCAAATCGAAAAGTCCCCTTACCGTCCCCTTTATACCCTTAAGTGAGAACTCGTCTCAGTCAGAAAAATCCACCATAGTGTTTCACGAGACTGCAACGGACCCTCACTGTGGTATCTCGTCAATGTAGGGTTCATCCCCTTATCCAGGTCCACAACCATACCACTTCACAAAACTCCCCCATTCACTCCTATTGTATACCTTTCTTCTTCTGTCGCCAATATATATATATCAGGTTAATTAAAGTCTGACTTCAATCCATTTTTTTCTTCGGTCTCCCAGCCGGTCGATTCCCAGCACACTCACCACTATACATCATATCCCTGTTAACCCAACTGAGACTATATTAGATCCAAACATCACAACTCAAATACCATCCCAGGAAGATGACCCTCTCCCGGTGTCACCTTCCTGCTTTGTCTCCACGAAAACATCTTCATACTTCCCACAAATTTCATTTCTGAATCTGCATGCTTGACAGATTTTGTTATCTCTCCTGCTCCTAACTATAAGCATTCTGGTTGCTCTTTCAGACTACGTCCACCAATAACATGAACTTGGCCGAACTCAACCTACTTCATATTCATGGCGACGCCCCTCCACCAAATAACCACCAGGGAAAAACGCCCTCCCACAACACATACACACACTCCCGAAATGGTCGTACAACCCAAGTCACTGTTGTACGACTATTCCTTACTACCAGGATTCACAGTTCCTCCTCAAGCTCCATGCCACAGCTTCTCTACCCCTGCTGATTCCTCTCCCGACATTGTTGCTAGCCACTTGAAAACAATTATCTCAAGAAGACCATCTTTATAGTACTCATAACAATACAGAATGACCACCTTTCTTCAATGAAACTGTCGTGGCTACTATTCGAATTTTGAAGAACTCGTTCAACTAATAATTGTATGTACACCGAAGTGTATATGTTTGCAGAAACTTTGACTGTGCCATTGCGATTTCTTCCAACCTTCGGAATACAAGTCGCCACTAACATCTATAGAACGAGATGACCACGATAGGGGGGCGACATAATTCTCATTCATAAACCTGTCCCCTACTCTTCAGTCCTCATACAAACTAGACATCACGCAGTGGCACCGCTCGTACATCTCTCCACTGATTTCACCGTCTGTTCGATTTACTTAGATCTCAGTAGCGAGTTCACTAGGGCCAACTTAGTCGACCTTTTCCGGCAACTCCCCCCCCCCCTCAGGTTGTCATGTTAGATATTAATCTTCGCCATCCCCTGTGAGATGCCTCTACCACCTCGCCCAAGGCTAAGATCCTTGTCTATCTCCTAGCCCCCTTTTCTCTGAGATGCCTCAACACTTGACACCCTATCATCGAATGTTTGGATGCACACTCCTCTACCTGCATAGATATTTCCTTTTGCTCCCGCTTCGATAATTTGTACGGCTGTGACCATTACCCGATAAGATAACCTTAATCGAACTCACACCGAGATCGGCGTTAGAACCTCACTCCCGCTAGCATTACAATTGAGTGGATTAGGCCTATTATTATCAAGCCACAGTTATCCCACTTTCTCCATTGAATGAACGGTTTCCGACCACTGATGCGGTCTTTAACTTCTTCCAACAGGTTATCACAGCAGCAGAGACTTTTATCCCGTCGTCTTCCGTGGGTAGGCGATAGGCAACTCCTCGTGGTCCCAAGAGTGTACACAAGTTAACCGGGATAAAGAAAAAATTCCACTGGCAATATAAACGGATCCGCGTCATCCCAAACCTGATTATTTTCAAAGCGGTTGTGGTGAAATCTCGCCGAATCAAGCGCCAAACGCATAAACAATACTTTAGAACTTGTACTTCGACTGTAAACTCCACAACTCTCCTTTCTTCAGTGTGGAAAGTTGTATAGAAAATATCTCGCCGCTCTAACAGCTCTTCACCCGCCGTCCTCCGTTGTGGGCCTGATAGCCACTTGAGTTCCTCCCGATATGCTGAGACCTTCCAAAAATTAAGAATTAATACTTTACCTCTAGACTAATCAACAGCGAATGGTGAAGATAATGCCTATAACATTCTTTTACACTTACAGAGTATTAAACTGTACCAGAGATCTGCAAAGACTGGACCAGACATTATCGTACATAATGCTTCGTTACATTCACCATTCTGCATCAGCGTTCCTGCTGGATCTGTATGACAGGATCTAGATCGAATCCTCTTTTCCATCTGTGTGGAAAACAGCATTTATAATTTCCATTCCCAAATCTGGAAAGATCAGAAATTGGCAGATAATTAAAGAGCAATGTCACCGATTGGTCATACTTGCAAAATAATGGAGAAAATAGTTGCGGGCCGTCTTCTCCCTGCTTTGTAGAGACGACACGCTTTCTCTTACTTCCAATTTGGTTTCCGCGGACCCTTAATGAGCCTGGACCATACAACATCCAGGAGACCTTCTTAGTTGTTGGAACTGTTCTTGGTGTCTTTTTTGACCGTGAGAAGGCCTATGACACAACGTGGAGAACCAGGGTCCTCCTTAAACTTCACACGCTCGGTTTCGGAGGACAGCTTCTTCTCTTTATCAATTATCTGCTGTCAGACAGATCCATCCAAGTACGATGCTCAGCTGTTCTATCACGCCACTTTACTCTGGATGAAGGGGTTCCTCAGGGCAGTGTCCTTAGTGTTTTCTTATGTGGTCTCGCTACTACTATCTTAGCCACAATCAAATTTCCTCTGTATGTTGATGACCTGGCGTTCTACACTGCCGATGCCAGGCTTATCATTACTTTAACGACAACTACAGCTAGTCATTGAGAACATTTCACAATAGGGTAACTCCAATGGCCTCTGCTTATCACACGCCAAAACCTCAGCAGTACTATTTCGGAAGAAACCCATGTAAAGGTTCCGTCGCAGTTTTGTGAAGCCCTAGGGTAGATTTTTTTTACTACAACGAGCGAGCTCTATCTTAAGGGATGGTATGAGGGGAAGCTTTCCTTTCGACTTCCGTTATGATCTACTTTAACTATCCGATTGCCGTGCATGTTACGCACTCTACCCCACATTTAGTGGGGAAACAAAGGGAGGAT
Source organism: Trachelipus rathkii (assembly GCA_015478945.1). NCBI lineage: Eukaryota > Metazoa > Arthropoda > Malacostraca > Isopoda > Trachelipodidae > Trachelipus > Trachelipus rathkii. Next base: position 40,349 of record JABUQX010029271.1, on the reverse strand, counting down.
AAAGAAAGAAAGAAGGAAGAAATTTTCATTTAATTGTTAATTTTATTTTGTATTTTAATTTGAAAGTCGATTTATCAGGTGTAATAAATTCTGCTTGTGTGATTTACTGTATTCTTCATACAAATGGATTCAGTGAACTATTTTGAATTTGAGCATCCTTTGTGTTTTCCAGATTTAATAGAAGATAATAAAAATGTTTGTGTATCAAATGCTATAATTTTAAAAGCAATTTGTTTGTTTTCCTCATTTTAAAGTCTCTGGAAGTAATATCATTATACAGAAAATATATTTCTGGGAAATGCCTAAAATATATATATTGAAATAAAATCCACAGGGCTGTTTTTTTTTTTAATTGATTTTTTTCAGGTCCTGGCTTCATTAGTACTAAGAGTGAATATTTTGGAGGAAAAGACCGTGGAAAGAGGAAGTAATTTGGCTAGAAAAAGTAACAAGAAAATCGCCTTTGGTAATAGTTAAGGTTTTACAACTCGGCAAATAGAAAGAGATGGAGGGGGGAAATAATGAAAAGAAAAACTCGACTCCACTTTTTGTAAAATGGCTGTACGGAAATAGTTGTTATATGAGGTATATTTCATTCAGTCGCCGATGAAGGTCCTTTATAAAGCTAGTAAGTAACTGGATGTGATGTTGAAAGTTTCTGAAGAGAAAAACTAGCCATGTTTAGTGATTCTAACCAGAAAATCATGGAATTAAACAAATAAAAAAATATGCAGTGATACGCTCGTTTTGTAATAATTGTTTAAAAGATTGTTAATTGGGAAGATGAGAAAAAGTTTTGTTTTAGACTTTTAAACAGCCAGATTTTTTTTCTCCATTAGGTACTTGAGAAAAATTCAGACGGTTGTTCATAGACCACATCTGTAGCGATTATATTTTTATGCTGGGATGAAGGCATTTAAAAGTAAAAGAATTTGAAAAGTGGAGTCATCAGCATATATGCGAAGAAGAATAAGACAAAATCATCAATGAATGGAAGAGGTAAAAATAAATAAAATAATGAGAAGCATCACTGTACAGTGGCTTAAAAGTAGAATGAAATCCACATACAGTAGTAACAAAAAGTACCTTAAAACAATAATTGACATGAAATTACGAAAAAAAAATACAGAAAGTGAAAAGATAGCCCAGTAATAATGACTTATTTTCCCACTCTGGCTAAACCTTTTGCAATATCAATCTCGATAACAAAAAAATTTAAAATTCCCAAGTTCGTGATTTTGTTTAATGTTCTCAACAGTGCATTGTATGTTGTTTTTATATTTCAAGCATAGGAAAATATTTTGCTTTCAATATTAGTGTATAGCATTATTTTCTGAAAGGCTTAATTAAAACCTTGCAAAAAAAAAAAACCTAAATGATATATGTCAAATAAATTTGAATCCCCCAATGTAGCTTTATTTAAATTTGCTAGTCTAAATGATTTTTTAAAAGAAATTAAAAATATAATTTTATGTGTGTGAAACAATTTGGTGAAACCAAACCGACTTTATAACTTAATAATGCTCGTCAATTATTTAAACAGAACCCTGAAAAAGACGGCGAGAGAGATGACATAGAAATGTGCAGTATAACTACATTTTACGAAGATGATGTAAATGAAATAGTAAGTGTTTATTTTTATCTAAGTATATAAAATAAGATTTTAAATTAAGTGGATGTAGTTTCATACGAAATTTTATTTTATGCGAATGAATTTTCTTTGACAGTCAATATGGTTATAAAACTGGAAAGAATTGCAAGCAACTCGATGATAAAGTTGTTTGGCTGAAAATAATTTAACTATAAAACATTAAAATGTTTTCGGAAAGAATTCATTTGTGATTGTTTTTGTAGATTATAAATAATACATAGTAAAAATTCTAATATTTTTAACCGCCACCCACACTGTTTTACCCTCGATAGTTTCGCTCGCTCAAACGCACGTGTGTTAACCGAAACTAGATTCTTCAAAGCCACCAGTCAGTCATATTTTCACATTTAGCCCACACTGAATAAAACGCCAAAGCACTTTATCCACGTCATCATAGTTTCGAAATTTTATTGTCCAAGCACAATTAAATTAGAATTTGGTACACAAAGATTATATAGGAAAACGATCACATGTTGAAATAACATTGCGATTCAGCTGCGGACAATTTTACTTTCGGTAATTCACATGCTCGTACACTTTCAAACACCCCCCAACAAAAAACTTTTCTTACAAGAAAAAACGTTCCTGTCAAACGCTTTTTTTATTCACAAAATTTTGATTCCTCGTTTTACCATCATTTTACGTTTAGATGGTAAAGCTTAATTATTAGCTTACTTAATACAAACAAACAAAAATTTAAATAGGATTAAAAAGTAGAAATGAAAAACTTTTTTTTTTTTATTTAATACATAAATCAATCACAATTCCAAAATATTATCACAAATACTAATTAAAAAATATATCTAAATAAAAAATAAAACTAAATTAAAAACATTAAGTAGTTTGCCAAACTTAATATGAATTCAAAGTTACAGATTACAATAACTTTAGAAAGTTTGTACTTTTAAATTTTTTAATCTTCTCATCTTATTCTCAAATCTAAATATTTGAGTTATTTATACAAACAAAATCTTAAGGGCGTGTTAGGTGAGAGAAGAATTGATAAAATGAGAAATGAACGTATTAGAGAGTTGTGTAGTATGAAGGGGTAAATGAGAGAATAAGTGAAAGTACGTTGAGATGGTTCGGTCATGTGGAAAGGATGGATGATTAGGTCGCTGGTTAAACGGATTTCCCATTTTTAAATGAAGAGTCAAAGGGAGATTTTACTCTCCCATCAGCGGGATTCGAACATACC